>WWET01000234.1:477909-489030 GCA_011038615.1 Limnodynastes dumerilii | reverse complement strand
CATTCCAGCTATCTGAACTCTCCGTATCAATAGCAATGACTTGATTATATTTTGTGTAGTGTAGCAGAATGAACTTTCATATTCTGTTTCCCTTATTTTCTGAAAACACATTGATGTCTTTGGCAGAAATGATGCTTTCAACTGTAAAATCAGTTTGCTAAAACAGTTTCATTCCATTGAAAAGGGGTATACATTTGTAAAAGGGATTTTGGATGTATGAGTTTCTGTGGAATTTAGAGAAAAGCATAGGTGCTGCAGGTTGCATGTGTCACATTAAAGTGAAATAATGAAACATGAAGTGAGGGGAAGGGATTCAATGTGCTGTCACTGGAGTAGGTAAGGACAATACTCACACTTACACTTTACTTTACATTCCAAAACATACTACTTTTACAGTGGCAATCACAGGATTTTGAAAGGGAAGGGGGACGGATTCCAACGTGTTATTAGGGGTCTGGACATGGCACACTACATGTGGCGATATTTTAGGCATCTAGTTATGGCACATACTATAATATATGGGGATATATACTAGACTTTGTGCACAGTATATACACTATATATATATNGTCATTTCCAGATTCTATTATATTCTAATTATATTATAGTATGTTCAATACCAAGACCGATAATATGTCCCCTATATTATAGTATATGCCAATCCCAGACCAGTCCATATAGTGTTTCCAGCTCTGTGGTGGGATTTCTCATTACTCATTAAGCCACACCCCTTTTCTAAAAACTAGTCCCAGGAAGCCACACCCCCTTTGCGGCACCTACGAAACCATGCTCATTTTCTGGATTATCCTTTTTTTGCTTTTTTTTTTCTCTCTTTTTTTCATTTTCATGTTGGGGTGGTGGTGGTGGGTGTTCTGGGTTACCCTCCCCTCCCTGGTGCACCAATGTTTTATATTAGTAAACACCATATATACCATGCTACACAATATATAGACATATAGGTATATGTGGTCAATTTTGTCGTCCATGTTGGAATAAGAGTGTGGTCATGACATCATGGCTAGGTTATCATGTCATGTTGGAGCAATGCCACAATAGCTGGTGTGCCTAGTACTCAGATAAACCAAAGTAGGCTCCAGTCTACAAAATAGCCAGACACTGAAACGAAAAAGGAATTGATGCTAAAATACCATGCAGTGATATGTCTGTTAAGCACACATGGGAATGTAATATCACTATTTCATATGCAAATGGATGGGAAAAGTAAAGGTAGGATTCTGCTTTCGGCAGTCTGTGTGACTGATGGGAGTGGTTTACCAAGTGGTAACACAGATTTCATGGATACAATGGGGATCAGAGATCAGATCTTATGGTCCGGTTCATACTTAACATCTCTACTTCTCCTTTAAGAAAATGTAACAAAGGAGAACAACTTGTACTAGACTGAAATAGAGACTTAGTGACTCAACTATTACCGCTGGGAGTCCACATGAGCTAAGGCAAAGCAAATACTATATTACAATGCACAGGGCATATTTGTTTTTTAATGTATACTCTAAAATTGTAAAAGTTCAGTAGCAACAAACTTTAAAGCGTTAATTTATATTGTATCAAAAAATGTAAAACATACAAATGAAAAATTGTATTTGCTATCTACAGCACAATGATAATTTCATTGACTTTGTCTCTGGGGCAGCCAAAAGGAGCAGAAGCAATTTTAAAAATCAATACATCTGCCAAAGATGGTTGTACATGAATAGGATTACAAAATATGGTCCAGGCACCACAAAATAATTCTTTTTTTCTATTTTAATAGAAATATTACAAGTGTACTTAGGATCTCAATTAACAAACAAATAACCAATACAATGCTGAAGTGGAATCCCTAATCTTTCCTGATAATTACTAAGTAATACTAAATATAAAACACATAATACCACTTTCACAATCCACATGAGACCAATGTAACATAAAAACTAAAGCATTCAGTGTTCTGTAATATCCCACACAACTAATGGGGAGGAGGGGGGGAGGTAGGTGGATGGTCAGTACACAAATACAGCAGTTTGCGTGCAGACATGTAACAGTCAAGTACAATGCAGCTATGTTCTGAGATATGATCCTTTTCCCAGTGATACCTGCACATAAGCAAGGTTGATCACTCTTTTTTATTAAGGAAATTAGGTTATGCTTGGTTTGAGTACCTTATATTCAAAACAATGGGCTGGATCCAGACCTAGTTAAGTGCTTGAACTTAGTTACTCCTGGGCTAAACCATGCTGATTTCAGGGGGAGTCAAGTTAGTTGTATTTGCATACAGGGATATATCTTTGAATTGCTTACTGCACACAGATACTGACCAGCTTTACTATCACACAGTTATTTAGACTTGGGATAGGAAACATCACCTCTCAACTCTAATACTGTTTGCAACAGATGAAATATGACTCCCCTCTAAACAACATGGTTTAGCCCAGGTGTAACTAAGTTCAAGCACTTAACTAGGTCTGGATCCAGCCCAATGTCCGAAAAATATAAAAAATATATAAAAACATTTTTAAATTAAAATGTATTTGTCAGAAAAAACCCTAACATTAAACACAATACATAAGCAGCTTTTTTAAAACTTCTAGCATTGTGTTTGGAAGGGAAAATGCAAATGTTAATGATTCCATAAAGGCTGTGAAGGGTCCGCCATCACCCTCACCATCGTGGTGTGACAAAAGTGGCACTGTTGACCATGTGTTTAATATACAGTCCATTACTGACCCAGATTTTCTATGTGGAAAGTGTATGAGTCTTTATTAGTTATATTACTTATTACAAAAACAAAAATAGTGCTAATATTACCCTTGCCCAGGCACAGCTCTGAAGAGAACAGGGAATGATGGGAATGGAAGGAAAATCAGTTTAACACTAAACTTACATGGGTTACATTTAAAACAATTTATTTAGGGCTTTAGTGTTCCTCAAAGTTATTTAGGCTGTATCTTGCTGAGTTTTCAGTTCTGCTTCCTTGGCATTTTCTCCTTGGCTGAATAAGCGCAAAGAAATAAAATGGGTTACCACGGTCTGCTACTCGAAAATGTTGTTTATTTCTGGTAATTTTGGAAAGTTAGTGCTCTTGGCCAATAGACATCTACATTTTATAGTGTTAACAATCTATGGAGAAAAACTGCCTGGAATATCTATATTTATAGACCTTTATTATATAAACGTCTGATGTCCCTTATAGAGTAATTCAAATGCATCAAATTTGCACTTTATTGTTTGCATTTATATCTTATAACATTTACATATAGGGAAGTATTATCCCATAAACCTCACAAATCAGTTAAAGCTTAAATGAGACATTTATCATTTTTATTAAACAAAAAAGAAGATAATTTGCTTAAATCTTTATGAAAAGGCTCCAAGTCAAATTAATCCCATTATTTCATTAACAAGGGCATTGTAGTATGTCTTAATTAGCGTTGTAATTGATGGTTTTACTGTACAAAAGTCATTGTTACTTTTTATAGCGCTGTGATACATCAAGATTTATTTTGATATGTTTGGGCTTTATCCAGACATCTGCACAATATTCCTTATGTATGAAGGTCTGGAAATCCGCACTGAAGAGAGACGTGAAATCCCAGGTCACATCCCACATGCAGGCCGAATCCGCAGACATAAACCTACCTTATGTTCACAGATCCATATGGAAGTGCCTAATACCACCCTCTCAGCTTCATCAGCATGCATATCTCCACCACTCTTTGTGGGGTTTAGGTATAAGGAAGGCATATAAAACGCCCCATTGTACAGAAGCCTTACGTAGGGGCTTACTCACAGTTGGGAACAATAGCCAAACTATATTGAACTGCAAACAGAATAACTGATCCTAACTCTACTCTAAAATGCAGAGTAAAGTTATAGCTGTGCGGCAGGGTTTGTTGAGGTGTAGCTTTGCTCCTTTTTATGTTGCTCTTATTTCTGAATCAGCCTCAGACTGAACTATAGAGTAGAAGGGCACTACCTATCAAGAATATCTTTGTCCCCTGCTGCATCCTAAGTAATAAATGGGTAGGGGACCCTTCCCTTGTTTGTATGGAGTTAACTCTAACTTAAGACTTCTGCACCATCCCTTCATAAAATATACGACTTTCTTGTAAATCCTGTTTGAGGAGTGGTGGTGGATTAGGGGATTGGATTAGGGTATTATGGAGAGTGTGGAAGTTTAGAGACTTTATTACTGAAGGAAAAATAAGTTTAGGCCACATCCCTCGCTCAGATGTGGTTACCTCTGACTTAAGATTTCAGCACCATGGACAGTATGGACAAGTGGTTTGTATATTATTATTATTATTATTATTGTTAATTTTTGCACCAAAAGGTGTCTGCAGTGCCATATGGAATACATCAAAATACAGTACAGACATATAGGGTAGGAATGGACAGCATAGTACATTGCAAAATACATAGTACATAGTACAAAATAGTACATTACAAAATTCAGTATAAATGTAAAAAATATCACAAAATATACAATAAACTGAAGCAAGCACAGACAGCAAGGCAGAATACGAGGTATGAGCATAGATCAGGGTGGAGGAAATAGAGTGCAGTGGGAGGTTTAGAGGGAGCCACCAGGTGGGGATGGGGTAAAAGGTAGGAGAGGGGGACAAGAGGGTATCGAGTGAGGGGGGAGTGG
Organism: Limnodynastes dumerilii; assembly: GCA_011038615.1. Lineage (NCBI taxonomy): Eukaryota > Metazoa > Chordata > Amphibia > Anura > Limnodynastidae > Limnodynastes > Limnodynastes dumerilii. The sequence goes on along the minus strand of WWET01000234.1, from coordinate 484,379 downwards.
AGGTGGAGGGAACAATACTAGGATGGAAGGCTCTGTTCACATGAGCTAACACACCACTCAGTGAGAGCGATGAACTTACAGAAGACATAAATTGGGAAAGAAAGTGGACTGCTGGGTGTGAATGGAGGAGAGGGGGGAGGAAGAAGAAGAAAGCATAGATGTAGGATGCAGTGAGTATGTTAAGTGGAGGAGGGGTAGGCTAGCCTGAACAGGTGCATTTTGAGAGATCGCTTGAAGACCTGCAATGTGGGGGAAAGTCTGACTGAGGAAGGGAGGTCATTCCAGTACAGCAATGCAGCAAGTCCTGGACACGGGCATGAGATGTGGTTATCAGCTGGGAGGGCAAACAGCAGTTGTTAGCAGAACGGAGAGGGCAGGAAGGGTGTGCATGAAGATGAGGGAAGAGAGGTAGGGAGCAGTAAATGAGGAGATTGCATTGAAGGCGAGGGTAAGGAATTTAAAGAGAGGCCTGGAGCAGACAGGAAGCCAGTGGAGGATTTGACATTAAGGAGAGGTTGAGGTAAAGTGGTGAGAGAAGATGAACCTGGAAGCGGCATTGAGTATAGGTGTAAGAGGGACAAGACTGGTGAGCAGGAGACCAAAGAGGAGGTTGTTACAGTAGTCGAGATAAAATATGACTAGAAAGACTAGAAAGAGGATGAGGGTTTTAGTAACTTTATTGGTGAGGAAGTGATAGATGCAAGAAATGTTGTGAAGGTGGAAATAGTATGAGAGAGGGCAAGGATGTGAGGTGCAAAGGAGAGTGAGGAGTCAAGGCAGCAAACTTGAGGGGAGGAGGAGACAGAGCTATCACCAATGGTTATGGTGATGGAGGGGGGATGATCCTAGGGTGAGGAAAAACAATGATTTCCATAATACTGTACAATTTGCATCCCGTTCCAACTCTGACACTTCCACTTCTTGCCCTGTACTGCCCCATCCCGCTGCTAAAAGATTTACCAGGACAGATCAGGATCTAGAATTCTGACCTGGTAATGGCAGCACTGGGCTGATTTCCAAAAAGGGATGTTTTCCAATCCGAGGGATAAGAAAATGTACCCTTGTAGTAAGTCTGGATGCAGTCCATTATTGTACTGTGCTACCATTAGTCACCCTTTCTCCAAATGTGCTAGAATGGCTATAAGGGGTTGTTGTTTGCTATAGAAACTGTAGTACTAGTAATATAATATATAAAAATGTCTGTTTAATATAATAATAGGTCGATATGGAGCAAAAAAAAGCTTATTTACCAATTTAAAGCATTTCCCAAAGAGTCATTTTAATAAAATAAAGTAAAATAAAATAATCTAATTACAAAAGCAAAAATCTTTAACAGCAAGATATATGTAACGAGACAACTACTAAGATGATATAGCAAAGAAATATTACAATGCAGGCATAAAACACACTTAACATTTTTTAAATGTGTCTCGGGAATCCATTAGCAAGATACATTTTACATTTGACATTTGTAAATGTAAGCGTATATTTATCTTATATATTCAACAATGTCTGGGCAAAAAAAGTACAGTCAGACAACCCAACCAAAGAATGTTAATGTACCCTTTAGAACTCGCGAAATGACAGTCTCGCTGCCATTCCTACAGTGACAAATTGTACTGAGGGACAATGATGGTACACAAGGTTTTAGGGAGCAGGTCTCTAACATAAATCATTCATTATGCAGCTTCAAATGAATAGTTAGGTGCAGTTATATTTGCTAACAAAAGCTCATTTTCTGTGTGTGTGAGTATTATGGAATGCTGATGTGAACTGGGGGTCATTAATCAGATACTAGCAAGGGAGAACTTCAGTGATCCCCAAATGAAATATAATATAACATTTTCATTTTCTACGGCAATGAGCGAAGATTGTTGAGACCTAATTGCTACTACAGTAGTTCAAAAACAAGCACATTTCAAAACATCCTGCTAACTGTTAGCTTAAAAAGCAGCTTTGCACAGGTTCATCTAAGGACATATTGAGAAGAAGAATATATTAGTACAAACAAGATACAGGAACATGTTATAATTTCTTTTTACAGCAAGATTAATGTACTGACATCCAGGTTGGCATCCCCAGTGCCCTTTGCTGATATCTAACACATGCACAGTGAGGAGTTTAACTGCACATAAAGTTTTACCATACCACCATGCTGGGAAAAAGACATGTTTTCCCTGAGCTTGCAGCCTGCAGAGGGCTTGAGTGAGCTCGCAGTGTATGCTTTGTTTTACCATGCTGCTGTGCCAAGTAATATACCTATATTTCTGAGGCTGGCATAAAGCCTGTAAGTCGGACATCCTCCTGCTTGCCGCATTCTGACAGAGAAAAAACGGTGGAGATGGTGAATTGCTAGAACAATGGACTGTATTGTCGGCCATTTTCTCTTTGAAGGGATTGCCTCCTGCTCTGTATCACAATCTGACAGTCTTACTGGAATGCATTTTGTGGTAACTAAATACTGCACATAAAGTTTGCCAGTTAGATAATAAATCATGCTAAATGTTAGTATAGATATTGTTTGATTTAGATCTAGAAATATACCTTCTTTTAGGTATATGAAAAAACATGGCATATACAAACATTGTTTCTCTAATGAACTTGTGGACTTAAATCATACATATACAAACTTCCTATATTATAAACTGGATCCAGAATACCAATCACTGTGTGCTCAGAGCTCCGATAATATATGCCCCCTGGATCCAGTCTTCCCTGTGATTACATGGAGACCACTCCCTTCACTCGCATGGAGTCCCAGGTACCCCACCTTGAGATTTCCAATCTGTCCTCACCTAAAATGGGATCAGCAGTCTGTATAGGCAGCATGTATAGGGCACACCTACACTGTGAGATTACTAATACTTCACTCCCAGTAGCACATGCATCCACCATGCCATTGGAACTACAAAATGTCATAAAAAATCAAGTATTTTTTACAGATCGTATCAATGGGTGTGGGTCCCTGTCGAGAACGACCCTATTTCGATAGAGCCGTTTTCTCCCAGCCAGATTTCTACTGGCTGGGAAAATGATTCTTCTGCCTCGTAGAGACATAGCAATCGATCCCGGGAGCACTAAACATGGAGCTCCAAAAGGTAAATAAGGATTCTATCCCCAACCCTCTCCCTAATCCTTACCCTAACCCACCCCTTCTATTACTCTAACCCTCCCTTCCCCGCAGCCTGACTCTAACCCCTCTTCCGCTCAGCCTAACCCTAATTTTCACTTCCCCGCAGCCTGACCCTAAGCCCCCTTCCCCGCAGCCTAACCCTAAGTCTCCCTTCAGCGCAGCTGACCCTAATCCCCCCCTTCATGGCCCTAACCCTAATCCTACTTTCCCTAGAGCCTAACCCTAACCCTACCCCTAACCCTAAAAGTCTCCGGAGAGGTTACTCACCTCTCCGTTGGTCCAGCGGGGGCACTTCCGAAAATCAATGGGTGAGTATGATCGACATATCACCCATTCATTAAAAAAAAAATCTAAATTGGCAGCCATTTGAAATAGAGACAGCCAAAAAAGAACTTTCAGCTGACTCTACTTCTCGATGACAGCCATTGGTGCAGAGATTCCCACCTGTATCAATCATACCAAACTGAAAATATGAGGCATTGTGTCAATGAAAGTATATAGTACTATACCAGGCATTTGCTGAAAAGCAATTTTCTCAAGCAGGAGAAGCTATTAGAATATAATGAAGTAGTAATTCCATTTTGTATAAATTTAAAGCATGCATCATTTGCAAAGTCCATGCACGATTAGTACAAACCATTCCTCAACCACATTTGATCTATGTATCAAATATTGATGACAAGGCCATTAGTCAAAGAGAAGAAAATGATTGTAAAGATCTGAATTATATTTAAAATTCCCTTGTTGTTGTTTTAATAGCTTTCCTTTACAAATCACCTCCGGATCAGCCCCCATAAGCGTGTGCAACAAAAACATACTATTCACTAGATAGTTACTAAATAGTTTATTTAAATCACTGTGACAGGATAGGAAAAGAATATTGGTATAGGCTATTTTTCTCTTGATTTATTTATTTTTCTCTTCAAACTAATAATGACTTGCTATTAGAATGTAGATTACCAGAGTAACCAGTAATATTACACATGACTTAGTGAACAGTTCTATATTAAATTAGACATGTTTTTTCTGCTTCTCTAAGAGGATTGTGAAGCTGGCCATACACTAGACACCCAATTATCAGGTGATCGGGCAAATAATCACTGAAGTTAATGGCCAGGATCAATTTTTCAAACCCCAAATAAATGCACCAGAAACGCTCTGGTATGATTATTTGGTCTTTTAACATGATTTTGATTTATATTGGGAGCCACCTCTTGATATTTTAAGGGAGCCAATCAGCTATCAGAAAGGTTCCTTATGCTTCAAAAGTTCTGCTGCAGATCTCTGTATTATGCTGCTCTGACAGCTTTGAAGTATACCTTCAATATTGTCAGAGCAGCATAATACATACATATGCAGCAGCTGCTATTGCAGGGAGCGCAGCTTCGGATGACCCCTGTCTTTACTACTCCCTGAAATAGTCGCTGCTGCAGATCTATGTATTATGCTGCTCTGACAATATTGAAGGTATACTTCAAAGCTGTCAGAGCAGCATAGTACATAGTACATAGAGTAGTAGTGTGTCCCCCCTTCTGCTAGGATGATCGGTCCCAGCAGTAGAGGTGTATGGTGCCGATAATTGGGACACGCTCTGCTGGGATCGATAATCGACTCAGCTTTAGAAAGAATTAGCCCACAGATTATGTTTTTGTCTTCATGTTGTTAGCTATTAAATGTATTATTAAGAAAAATGATTGTATTTAATTACAAATTAATTACAAATGCTACAAAATTGGTATACAACATTTTATTTTTTGACACAAGGAAACATAACATTGCTCATGTAAAAGATTGAGAAAACAGAGAGATGGAGAGAAAAGAAACAAAAGAGAAAATATTTTTATGTTGGTGTTACATATAAAGAAGCACATTTAGCACTGCTGACAGCTACTATGTGTTTCATCTGAGACTAGTGGCCATGCTTTCCTGCACATATCCCAATTCCCTAATCTAATCTAACTCTGTGGGGTTTATGGGGGTTCATTTGTGCAGCAGAAGCGGCATTATTATTGTCACATGCGCCAGCAGGGCTTTGTTCCATCAGGGTATAAAAAAAAAAAAAATAGAAGATACTACTACCAGAGAGAGAGATCTTTATTCGATTACCAAGGTAATATAAAATAAGAGCGGCTGCAGAGCAATTGGAGTCTGAGAAATAGCCAGCTATGTAGTTATAGTGAAATGTCAACGTATAATGAAACAGGGGAACTGTACTGCTTTATGGTATGAGCCAAGCTACAAGCAGGTGGCAGCAGTAAATATGTATATAAATAACAATATGGGAAGATGTCAGAACAGTGCTGCATCTCTGGAGCATGTCCTCCAGGAAATAAAGCTGGAAACTTTTTATGACCTAAGTTGTATATTTAGTAGTCATTGTATGACCCGTGGTGCATTTTGTATTTCTTCTTTTTTAATTACACACTTAAAACAACACATTTATCTTGCAGAACATGCATTTAAAGAACAGACTTTATTTTATTTAACTATTTAAAATAGTGTCCAAAATGTGTTATGAAATGTGTTTTAAAGCAAAGTACATTTCCCTTAATTGTATAGGCTTCTAGATAAAAGATAAAGGGCCGTATTCAGATATCGTTTTTTTAAAAGTACGCAATTATACGCACGTAGCAAGGCAACACTACAACACCCATGACACTCCCCTCTAACGGCCGTGCAATCGTAGACTTACTCCTCCATAGAGCACATCTAACTTACATGTACTTACATGCGTGTATGTATACCGTACGTGCGATTCTATGTAACCGTGCCCTCAAAGACTCATTTAAATGCCTCCTCCCACCCTCTATCACGTAACTTTTTTGATACGTATTTCAACCCCGCCCATCCGTACATACGGCCCAATATCTCAGAGGTTTTTTTACATTTTTTATTTTAATAATTTTATTAAATGATCTTTAAACAAACTGCATCAATAATGAGACTTCAAAAATATAAATTTTCAATCATGTTCAATATTTGGAAATAGCCCTAGATTAGACATCATTTATCAGTGATAAACGAGAGGCAGGCCTTGTGGTCAGCTTTGTGTGTTATAACTTGTAACACGTATTTCCCATGTCTGCCCCCAGACAGTTGTGTGTGTTGTATTGTAATGTAATGTGCCAGGACTCCCAGAAGGGCAGCACGAAAAGACAGGCGATGAAAAGCACCATTAATGTTGTGCCTAGGGCTGGCCTGACCTCTAACTCTGGCCTTGCATTTGGGGGTATTCAATCACTGTTGATGCGTGACTCTACAATGATCTGAATTACCCCATAAAGTAAAATAGTAAGAAGCAATAATCTTATGATATCAAATTTTTTGCACAGTAGGG
>WWET01000234.1:445738-464166 GCA_011038615.1 Limnodynastes dumerilii | reverse complement strand
AAATAATGAAACGCTATAAAAATGTACTTTAAAAATACATTTGACCCACAGCTATTGCTAAATAATATAACTGAGTGAAAAAGAAGTAATTATAAAACATGGCAGTGTTGCAATTAAGTAAAGTCTATTCTTCATATTAGAATAAGACCTAATGCATAATTTATTAGAGTGAGCAAAGGCTTTTGAAAGTCTGTGTAAACAGAAAAAAAAATCTGTATTGTAGAGTTGTTGGCTGCCATCAATACATATTTGTCTATCATCATTGTTGCCATCCTGTTTACCACAAGTGCATATACAATTTGAAGATGAATGTATTCATGAGGTTGAACGTCCTTCTTTTATTTGATGTATATTGTGCGTTACATTGCAAAAATTGGTTTTAGATCTTTTTAAACAAAAAATGTGTAGTGTAAATAAATATATTCAGATAAACTATATGCACCTATATACCTACTTTCAGAAGAATAAAGTTGCATACACACACTGTGATGAGCACTGCACTGTATGGAGGAAGATTCTACAGAGCACTCATTGTATTGAGTGTAAACACAAACCAGCATCTTGGGGAGAACAAGGGGCAAAGATGAAATAATGGAAGCCTATGTGACAATCATATTAATATATCTCTTTGGACGACCATCCTGTCCGATGTGATATACATATAAGATGCAGAAGTGTATGTAAAATGCACCATATGCACTCTCCAATAATTCCTGATAATTAACTGCTCAGTGTGTAGTGGGCATAAGTAGATGGATCCATATTTAAGAAGGTGCTGAAATTAAGAGAGGAAAGTTACTCCTGAGCTAAACCATGTTGATTGCAGGGGAGTCATATTTCATCTGTTGCAAACAGTATTAGAGTTGAGAGGTGATGTTTCCTATCCCAAGTCTAAATAACAGTTGGTCAGTATCTGTGTACAGTGTACAGTAAGCAATTCAAAGATATCCCTACATGCAAAGAATACAATTAACTTGACTCCCCTGAAATCAGCATGGTTTAGCCCAGGAGTAACTTCTCTTAATTTCATGCTCCAAGCCTTAAGTGAGGTTGGTTTACATTAGTAAATATATAGCCTTTTGGGTTGATTTATTTATTTTTGTTATTTTTATTTTGAAAAGAATTTATGTTTCATTGTTCATTTCTTCATTAGTCTGAACCACATTTATGCTACCAGCATACAAGCACCGCAGGCACCTTTATTCTTATCCTGAAGATTGTGCTCTTACCTTGGTATAACCAGAATGTACGGCCTTGATGATTGGATTGGGTTTTTTTGCATGGATCTGCCTGATCTGCTCACTGACAACAGCCCCCAAATTGTCCAGATTGATGGTAGCACAGGAATGTTTTTTCTTTTTAAGTGGTACTGAATTACCAAAATAACCAGGGTGGTATTTATCAAGGCTGAATGTGTGATGACGCACACCACCGCCATTACTGTGACCTCCAGGATAGTTCCTGTATTTGCGCCCATGTCATTGAAGCTTCCAGGTCTGTCTTAGCTTGGTAGCCATGTGGCTGGCTTTATGTGAAATAACATTTTTTGTTTGTCATTTGCCCAGAAAGCAAATGCAGCATGATACTTCCTATGCTCAAATGAAAAATATGCAACTGTGCTGACAATACCTTCACATAGGGTCGCCTTCAAAAATAGTGGGGCCCAGGACATATCCGCAGGCCCCGCCCATGTGACATAATTGGTGATATCATATGAGGGGGGCACCGCAGACCGGCATTAACCTTAACCTTAAAATTAACCTCCGGACCCAGAACAGTAGTCCCGACTGAAAAGGGTTATGTATAAACCTTCCAAAGAGGGAAACCTCTTTACACATTATCCTAATTTGTTAATTGAACAGTTCTCCCAGTGTACATTGTGGTGAAAAAATGTTTGCATATATTCTCAGGCTTTAATATTAAAATTTAATGCAATAAAAAATAAAGCATTTCATAGTCATTATGATGTTCCTTTAAAAACCAAATGTACAATACAGAAAAATATATTGATGATGACATAAAAATGCCCTGAGTAGGAATTTGTTTTTGTAGACAAATCCACTTATTTTGCTATACAGATATAAATGTGCCAATGTACTCAGTGAGATACGTTATTAAAATGTAATTATATTAAATAAATGGCTAAATCCTATTACACTCAAGTTCCATTGTGATAATATGATTTACAATAGATTTAAATGAGGTCGCAACCTTCTTTCTTTATTACCTCTCTATTACTTTGCCAACGCTAGTTTAGTGCTTATTGTGTTTTGAGCTTTCGCTGCAGGATTAGGTTCATGTGCACTAGATTTATTAAGATTATCCCTTAAATCTAATTTATGTGAAGACAACTAAAGAGATCAGAAAATGATCGGTCAGTTGTTAGTCTGTAAAGTTATTTTGTAATAAAATAAAATGCATTTGGCTGAAAAGTATACTACTATGTTGAAATTATCATTAATATTCTATAATTCTTTCATCCACATTGAATGATATAATGCAAAAATCAGAGAAAATAGCATTTTGTGAAGGTTATTTCCAAACATAGAAAGTACTGAGGAGTAAAATAGATTTTTTTTTTTCTATTCTTTCTGTCATATAACTGCTTCTGTATATTTCTGTATACTTGTACCTCTTTCTCTACATACAGCTAAGGTGTTCAGGTGTCCACACACTATACCATAATTGGGGTAATTGGCTGATCATCTGCTTATCACCCCAATTATTACTTAGCGTATGACAAGGACTTATTTGTAGGAATGTGACAAAACAATCCAAAAATACTCTGATAATTAAAGTGTTTAGACTGCCTAAACAATCTGGTCAAAGCTCAGCCAATCATATTAGGATCAGAGAGGTGGGGAGAAAGACAGCACAGCATGTGACCAATATTCAATGCCCTTGTCTATTGGAGCATTATTTCGGGAGCCAGGGATATGTATATATGTATATATGTACCGAGTGTGACCAGCTATATTTGCTGAACACAGAATATACACAATAGCATAAATTGTCCTCTGCCAAAGTATTTGAATAAAATAAGATCATCACATAAAAAGAGATACTGAGTAATAATTAGAGATGTTGCCATCTCAACCAACCACATTTCAGCTATCCTTCAGCTGTCTTATTGGTTGCCTTTAGCAACGTTTCTGCTTTTCCTCTTTAGAAGTGTTATTAAGTATATATCTTAATGTTTATTGTGGTATGTGGTTTATTTAAGTTTCTACTATCACCTAGTAAAATGATTTAGTAAATTTAAATAAAATAATAGGATTATCCAAAATATATTCTTTCAGTGTTTTTTGCCCAATCCATGAATTAGAATGGCTGTACACTTATGGGCCAACCTTCTGAACATGAAGGGTAGACATGAGTAACAATTTAGAACAGTTTCACAATATTTAATACATTACTCATTTGACAGTACTACCCCCACCACATCACACATCAGAATGAACTGACCTTAGTTATGTCCAGTCTATGATTCAACTATAAATTCTCTGAAGGGCACATTTGCATTTAAAGTGCCTTATAAAGTTACATAGTGAAGTTGTGGTTTGGTTGCTTTAAAGCAAAATCAGTCAAAAAGGCATTAACTTGAGCTGTGCCAACCCGTCGAATAGAACCCTGAATATGTTATAGTGATTGTTGTTTTCAGATAAATTTAGTGTAATGCATTCACCATTATTTCTTCTTATTTCATAAATGTCCAAAATGAGAACGTCTGTTATCAATAATTTTCCTCAACACTATATATATATAAATATTTGTCTAAAGCTGTAGTGCAATGTTTCATAAACTATTTATTAAAAATCCTGTTAGTGGGCTTGATGGCTATTCATAAATGCTTTTCTGAAAAGATTGTGAAAATAAGTTCAATCCATGCATAAAAAGTCATTCAAATGTGTGCTTTTAGACACTGTAAAATACACTTTGCTATATTTAAGCTGTAGGATGTTTTTGTTTAGTCAACCATTGTCATTGACTAAGTGTTAAAATACATCAAGCACTTCAAATGTACAAGATGCTAAAATGATTTTTCTATTTAAAAGCAACTTTATTTATAAAAAGATATATTCATGGGCAACTCTTGCACATGTAGAGTTCTTAGATCTGTGCGGTCAGCAAGCAGATGCAAGCAACTAGGCAAAGGGCATGATGTTTATCAATTTGCACCTAGTTTAGGAATGACGGTGATGGTGATACTAGTGATAACTGCACATGCTATTGAAGCTGGCCAGGATTTTTTTTAAACAGTGTGCAAAGGTGTAACTAGGGTGAGATTGGTAGGGCATATGATCTCATGGTCAGTGTTGGCATATGATCTAATAGCCAACTCTGAAAATAATACAAGCAACAGAGGAGTTAAATAGCAGCCCAGAACAAAAAAACAAGCCCAACCCAATCCTAAAAAGACATGATATATTTATATAGAGGTACATTTATTATTTAGATTAACTAAGTTATTACCCAGGTACCAATGGAGATACACGTACTGCGGAAAATCCTGTCTTGCTGTGCCCACTTCATAATCATAATTATATTTTCCAAAGGTAAGGGTCCAATGTATTGTGTAGCAATGCACTGTACATGATCATATGCTTATATTTTCTTTGTGCCTGATAAGAGGAAAAAAAGCCTTAAAGTTTAATTTCATATCACAAAATCCCATGCTGAGTTCTCTCTAGGTGCTGAATTTTCTCTAGCACACACTTCATAATAATGCATTTACATAATAGGGAAACTATGCATGCTTTTGCCAATTCAAAGCATTCAAGTTGTTAAAGATTGTAGGAAAATCCCTAAGGTTTGAAGTACCAGAAATGCAAGATAATGTCTGTCTGTTAATGCATTTTAAATTATTTCCGCTTTTAATTCCAGCAACATTCACTGAACTGATATACTTATGTTAGGAACAGCAGTGTAACACTGCACTGTACACGATTACCGAAACACCAACATCCCTTAATTACCATTGTAAATGACAACTTTAAGATGTGTAATCCTTAATGACATAATGATATTCTGGACACAGGGACACAAGAATTAGAGAATGTATTTCTAGGTCATCAAAATATCCCAGTTTACAGCAAATGTGCAGAGAGAATTAGAGTTGAGAGATGGCTGTCCATATCTACTCCAATTTACACATTAACAATAAAGCTGTTAAGTGTTTATAAATGATATGCAAAACTCCAAAACTCAATTAGCTTCCCAGCATGCAATCCCCCTTCCCAAATAGCAATATGCATTTTTTGCCCATATGCCTATGTATGGAGGCAATCCCTATCTTGTGGGATACAGCAAGGCCTTTCAATTCTCCAAGTTTAAGAAACCTGGAAATGTCATACACAATCTGCACATAGCATAGGTAGGCAGTCTTTTCAAATGCCATGCCTGTTGTCGCACATATGTAATGAAGAATATTAACAGAGAACACAATGACCTTGTCTAGATTTATTTGAAGCATCTATATGTCCTGGTGTTCTGTAGATGCTATTTAACATAAAGAAACTGAAATGAGACTGCTGTAATTAATGACTGACATGTTTCCCACAAACTATTCCTAAGTAGTGCAAGATATTCTACAGTTTCCACATATTGTCATACAATGACTGTCATGGTTATCGTGCTCCTTGCAGATCTCATTTCACACATCTGTCTCCACTTCCATGTCTGGAGAACAGAAAACCTGTTTACTTTGTGTAGAATACTAATGGTAGTTTACACACATAAAGCAAGCTCACTGTAATGAATCTGACAGAGTGTCTGTGATTGAAATTGGGTCTACAGTCCCTTGTTCAGTGAAGGATTTGGCACAGAAACAGATGGAAAATCGCATGCATACTCTTGACATTGATCCCAACTCTTGGATCAATAGCTGTGCCAAGTCCTTGACTAAATAACAAGTTTGATTCCTTTTGCAGTTCTCTGTTGTTCTTTTCATGATGGATTTAGGCAAAACAAGGTTGTCTCTTCCTAGGAGCAAATTATAGGTTAGTTATTTTCCCATACAACAATATCAACGTTTAAAGTTATGACTTTTACACTTTAAAACAAACTATTTTAAACCTTTTTCAATTGATCGCTCTAGGATTTAAACATACACAGACGTAAGCCTTTAATGAGCTAGACTGGGGCAGATGTCTAATGTAGCAGAATGTGATTTACAGTAAAATACTGAGAAAAATCTAAACTAGTGGTATCATTTTTCTGGGCAAAACAATGTTGATTAATACGGCATTTTATCATACATTACATAATTACATCTATATATATTTAGATCTGTACGTCAAGAAAATCTTACAATAACCCCTTGATTGGAGGAGACAGTTTAATTGTTCTAGTGTCACTCTTTTATCACCAATTCTCTTTTTAATTATCTATATTGCATAATAATAATAATAATAATAATAATAATAATAAATAGCTTGTAAAACACGAAAGATACAAATCTATATTATAGCACAAGGCAAAAGATCATTAGTCTAGCACGTGTCAAAATGTGGTTTTTAAATCATTTGACCTAAAGGTTAGATGAACCAATGTCTAATCAAAGGGATCATAACATTAAATAATTTTGGATAAGCTTTGGTTTTTACTGTAAATAATGTTTGTTTTTAGGGGCATCAGAATATTTTTAGGTATCATTTTGGAACCCCTAAATCATAAAATGCAGCTCTATCATTTTATAGTCTACCTAATTATGCCATACAGTAATATTCCTAGTAATATCTTTTTGACACAAACAGTTGTGCAACCACTTGACATGATTATGCCAAAGTTCACAGAATCATGGCATAAAGAGCAGGATCCCCAGAACTTCATTTTCATTTTTGGGGTCCGTTGACCCCTCTTCTGTTCCAAAACACCTCCTCTTACAAACACAATTCCCTCTCAAAATGACACCACAGTGTGTGCATGGAAATGAGGGAGAAAATGGTGCCTTATCAGAGTTCAGATCTTATATATACTAATATATATATATACTTATGAACATGTAACTAGAATTACAATCTCCTCTTTGATTTTATTTGCCTTCTCCAGAAAAATAGTTGTAACATGTTTTCCACAGACAATAGCACTAAGTGTTCATGAAATATGTCTTCCTTGATGAAAAGAAGGCTTGCACTTAGGCTATCATTTGTTAACTGAAGAGAACCCATACTAATAAAAAATTATAACTTTAAATCCAACAATACATGAACAATTAATGAGCTTTTCTGAATAAGTAAGAAGACCAGGCAAGGATGTTTTCAAGTATAATGCACCACAATGCATTATGCATCACTACCATATGGAACTTAGCATTAGCTTACATTATGCACTGAAGATTCAAAGTCAAACAAATATTGTTTCTCGTTTGCTTTATTTTATTATAGTATTGCTCTTCTTTTGCCCTTATTTTCAAACACTGGGTCAGCTCCATGGATGTTTATTGGTGATGAGTTAAACAGGTCCCTGCATTATGCTTTACATATAACCAGACATTGCATGGTCTGTGAAATAAAGGATGATGCAACTTTATATTGTTTATTATATGTTTATGTATCTTCAGTAAGTAAATTAGCAAAAAAGAGTAACAAAGCAATGACAGAAAAGGATGCATTCAGCTAACTACAGAAGAAGGAAATGATGTGTTTATAATTGTATTTAGTTTGTGCTTTTTTTTGTTGTTGTTTTCTTTTCCATTGTTTCCTTATACTCTTTTTTTATATCAGCTTTTATAACCAAAGAATTATTCTTACTTCTTTGTGTACAATTCTACTTTGCTTTGTATTTCAAATCTCAGTTTATGTACATAATTTAAGCTAATTGTTTGGTTTGTCAGGGAATATTATTATTTTTTATTATTATTTATCAATAATTAATATTTAATTCAGACATAGTCCAACTCAGACACTAGTGTTCCAACAACAAAAGCATAGCTGCTACCAGGCAAAGCATTATAAGACTTGTAGTTTTACAATACCCAGGGTCACATGGGGGGGTGCAGGTACAGCATTGGTCCTGATTTTCCTTTTGGGGTAACTGCTGCCCCAAACTTGGCTGGCAGTGGCTGTCTTTTCATTGCCAACAATAGTAGCAGAAAGCCAGAAGATGTCACTGTGCCGGTTCACGTCAGTGTCATACACAGAAGAGTGCGCTGTGGAGGAGAGAAGCAGAGAGAAGGAGGGAAGACAGCAAAGGTAAGTAAACTATGGGAGCTTAGGTGTATGCCTAAAATGATCCCACTTTATTTTTTTTTGTGTTGGCACTTGACCACAGACTTTCATTTTATTCAGCTGTTTCCCACCAGTACTTAGCTGTAACTGATCTATCACCATATTACTGCTTATTGATAGTGTGTTTAATAATTTGCACCTGATTTATGTATTGTCAGAAATTAGCCATACACTTTGTCACATTCCTGATATCTGAATCACCTCTCCACATAAAGTAAATCATTTTGAAGATTGCAATTACACTTTATAGATAGCTAATTATTTAAGTCACACTCCTTGTTATTTGTTTTCGCATCTTCTTTATTTCTCTGCCTTTTCTTTTCTGCATTGTTCAGAAGTGTTGGTGTCACCACTTTTTTGGACAATTTAGTAGGCTCCTTTTATGTAGGAGCACCCTCTAAGATCAGTCACCCCCTTCCCCAATTTTTTAAGTAAAGGAGATTGTTAAAGCTGGAGATACAAAAGGGGCATATTGGAAGGTTGTAGACACATTAAAGGGAATACAGGAATTTTGTAGATACATAAGTGAGAATATTGGAAGGTCGGAGAGACATAAGGGGAAATATTGGAAGCCTTTAGACACATGAAGGGAGGGGAGAATATTGGAAGGATGGAGACACATAAGGGAGAGTATTGAAAGGCTTTAGAAACACGAGGGGCCTGATCCAGACCTACGCTGCCCGGCGGTAATACGCCGGACGTAAGCGTAAGATCGGCTGAAAAGCAGATCTGCGCATGCGCCGGCCAGATACTCCGTAGTATCACCGTAGTAACGGCTAAGGGGGCATCCCTTGCCGTTACTACGCAAATGTTAGTGTAGGTAGGTGGGGAAGGTAGTCTAATGAGGGAGGGAGGGGTTTCCGTTAATAGGCTCCTGTCGCAGCGTATTTTCCCTTGCTTATGCCGGCTGAAGTTAGGGTAGCCTTCAGCCGGCATAAGCAAGGGAAAATACACTGCGACAGGGGGGAGTGTCAGGGGAAGCTCATGCCGATACGCTGTGCTTTACTAAGCACAGCGCATCTGCGTAGGTCTGGATCACGCCCGAGGAGAAGATATTGGATTGCTGGAGATGCTATATATGACTCTATTTATCTATCTATCTATCTATCTATCTATCTATCTATCTATCTATCTATCTATGCCGGTAGTAGCATTTCAGATGCTAAGAATGTCATTGTTTATGTTCTAAGAGCAGCATGTTATCATCCGTTTTCCCCATCTGAGTTAAAATGCATCGACATTCATCATCAGTTGAGTGAAACATGCGTTAAAGGCAAAATGTACATGCAAAATGTACGTTCATGGGTGCGAAAGTTTTAAGAAGTCCGAACATCATGTAGCCATGACCACATACCAGCTGACCTTGCAACATGATTGCACAAGTGGAAGTAATGGTCATTTAAGACGACCGATTGACCAAGGCAGAGGTCACCATGGACGAGACATGGATGCCATTTTTTTTCAGTTCTGAAACAAATCGGCAGTTAGTGCAATGGAAGCACAGTGACACACTTCCACCAAACAAATTACCGCCAGTGGCGAGAAAATAATGGTGGCCATATTTCGGAACTGTAAGAATGTTCTTTTCTCCCACTGCATCTCCAAAGGTACAACAGTGACACAAAGTTTTGGAAAAGTTATTTCCAGCATTGCTAAAAAACAGCCAAAAATCCATGCTTGTGCTTTTCCATCATGACAATGTTCTGCTCATCAGGCGGCCCTTCTACAGCAGTTTCGCCATGACAACAACTTTGAAGTGATTCCTCATGGTCCCTACTTGCCTAATCTTGCACCAAGTGATTTTTTTGCTTTTCCCAATTCTTAAAGGCACTCTCTGTGGCCGCATGTTTTCCAGTTGTGTGGCCCATGCAGCAAAGATTTTCCAGCTTCCTGGTGTATGTTCTTTCCAGTAAGAAAAATTGGAGATTATTGAACTTGAATGCCCTTCATACATATACACACCAACATATTTAGTATATGAGACTATATACAACTAGTTTTTAATTTGGTTCAACTATATTCCATATGTATAAATCCATTGCGAGCCCCCGCTGCAAAAGCTGTTTTTCCCTATTTCGAATGCGAGCCCTTTGAGAATTTTTTTTATGAATGGGTGAGTATGCGATTCGCTTTATCAACCATTCACTTTCAGAAGTGCCGCCGCCGGGGATTTAGGATTAGGCTGTGGGAGGAGACTTTGCTGTAGGCTTTGAAGTTGCTGTACCGCGGCCCAGTATTCCTCTTGAAGCCCTGACAATACTTGAAGTGGTTTGTCACTATTTTTTAGTTTAGGACTAATCCAGAGTTTGTATAGAGTGCACACAAAAACAGGTAGAAATGTACACCTCAGAAAACCCTGTTGAATTGCAGGGGAACTAGAGGAAATAAATGTAATCTGGGAAAATACTTTTAAAGTTTTTGCACACACACAAAAAACAAACAAACAAACAAAACAAAACAAAAAACTGAACAGCTTTAATGTTAAACCAAAATTTTAATTTGGATTAGTGGATTAGAAAATATCACTTTACTTGCAGTACAACATGGATTTTACTCTGGTGTCAACGTGGATTATTAGTTGATGTACAGTTAAATGACTAATGTAATTTGCCACTGCCATAAGGCAGCCTTAGGTCACATGCGCAGATCAGCGGTCCGTCCGACTGCTGATCCGCTCGTAAGTAGGTGATCAAACCCACACTGTAAATTTATCATCTTATTATACTTTTTACAGTTTCATTTAATTGATCTCATTCTTTTTTACATTAGCAATTATGGACCAGTTCAAAAATTGCTTTACAACAGCGTATTTACGCATTCAGAATGCTTTAGTACTGCGCAAATGTGTGAACATGGCAGTTAAATATTGGAACGCACTATAAACTATTCTGGATTATGTTAAGACATTCCAACAGCAGGGTGTGACGAATTGCCATGTGCAGCGGGAATGTGATTCGTATAGTGAGGACTTGGTTAAGCCTTTACTTACGATTCGCCATTATGCACCAGCACCATTTTAGGTGGAAAATGTGCATAAAAGTTAAGGTAGGTTCATTTAGTCTGATACAGGGGTTCTCAACCACTGGTACTAGTAACACTGGCGGTACTTGAACCACTGTCAGGTGGTACTCAGGGCAACTGGGTATGGTTGAAAGGGTTATGATACTAAGGGTCTGATTTACACCTAAGAAGCTGCTGCTTCTTAGGTGCATATTTTTAAGTGTGAAGTCACTGTGCATGCATAGTCATATAAACTACGCAATATAAGTTATGGTTACATATGTAGATTCACTATATGTGGCCTTTATAGACCGCTCATGGTTTTTTCAGTTGGAGGAGGTGTGCCAGAGCAGCCCCCGTAGGAAGACAGGAGCAGTGGGAAGGGTGAGTCATATAGATTAGGGAGGAAGGGAGGGGTTGCCAAAGTCTGTGTGTACTTTCCCTGCTTAAGAGGGAAAATCCGCACGGTAACATAAGGTAGCCTATTGCACACATATGTACCATTAGGCAGATAAAAACGGGGGGCGGGACGTGGGAGGTGGATTTCATAATTAAGTGTGAATCCGGTCCCAAATGGCTAAGAATATAATTAATTAAATATTTTGGAGATAAATAGCATACATAGAAAATTAACTTTAAAATTACTGCAAAAATATGTAAAGAACAAAAAATACCCTGAATATATATATATATGGATTGTGGGTTTGGGTCTACATGATATGCATGTGGTACTTGACCTAATCCCATAGAGGGTAACTGGTACTCAACAAAAAAAAGGTTAAGAAACTTTGGTCAAATATATCATTCCTTATGTTAATAAATTCTGATTTATCACAAACTTCGTTTTCTTGTGAATAGAACCTGGTTCTGAATCAATTAAAAACTTCTTCCTTTATACAAGCCATTAAAGTTTATTTCCCCTCTAGCTGTCAGGGTTAAGAGATCAAATCTCCACAAAGGTTTTCCTAATGCTTCATTAGTAGTGCGGTGCTGCTGTTCACCTGCCCTGGACCTTTCTAAGGGTACACGCACAAGTCATGCTTCACAGTGAAAAGCCTAAATTTAATGATGGCTATTTAACATGTTATTTTTAAGTCCAATGGCAAATCTGTAATACAAATGTATGGATAATTTCTGCTCAGGGAATACCACCAGTGTTTAATGAATATTTTTCCCATGATTTTTTTTCTAATTAACTCCAGTACGTAGATTACGGAAAGCTAGCCTTCAGTACTGAGCTTTTCATTGGTAATAGGCACTTGAGGTGATGTTTAATTAAACTAGAGTGGTGATCGGAAAGAGACCTCTGCAGGCTGAAGTGCTAATCCTTTTGCCTTGCTCCTTGTCCCTGTGTGGTTGTGATTGATGAGCTGATTTCTCTTTACATCTTCATTTGCATCTTTTGTTAATACCCACAGTCAGAGGTGTTCTGTGCTACCACATGAGAATGCTCCATTAATATGCTCTTATGTTCTAATGTGACTGCGGCTGTTTATACCAACTTCCCTTATTTCATTTACTAATATACTAAGACAACATTGAGGAGTCTTTTACTGTATGGAATATGGATGCAAAAGGCAAAAAAATATCATAATAATAATAATAATAATAATAATAATAATAATTTGCCAAGCCCAGTGTCTCTGAGCGTGTACCCCCTGGATCGCGTGTACCCCCTGGATCTGAAGCACAGTGAATGAGTAAAGCATTGCCATGTGCATGGAAATGCATATAAAAAAAAGATATTGTGCAGAAAGCTACACAATTACATGTAACTGTCTCAAGTTACTTTGTGGGGTTTTTTTTTTAAAGTCATTTCTCCAAATAAACCTGGGAACTGTTCCAGAGTTTTAAAGTGGCAGATGTGCAAATCCACTGCTCAAACTGTGTGCGTCCTATCCAGAGTTACAGCATTTGCATCTTTGGATAGAATGTACTGAATATGGGCATCCATTTCAAACGTGCAATTAGATGTGTATAGACAGAGGTCACTATAACACAGTGTAGTGTATGAGCAGAAATATAATGTGTTAATATTTTTAACATGTGAAGGGCTTTGTTTTAACTGCATATAGGTCAGTTTAATGAATAAAAATACCTTCCATGAAAATCATACAGCCGCTAGTGTGCTCTCAGCAGCCCTAAACTGCCCACTTTCTAATCTACAGTAAATATAGTAGAACACCCCTTTCCACTTGGGCAGATCACACAGAAGTGGATAGATAGCCTTGTATTGACTTTCTGTGCTCGTTCATATTCTGCATATCCACAGAGTGAAATCCTTCTGCACTTCCAACTAAAGCTCTAGCTCCTTGGTTAGAGTTGACCCCAGAATTGGGAGTGAACATTGCTAATTACTGTGCAAATGTGGTATTTTCTTATATTTTCCTAGACACATCAGTATTAAGGGTGATAAGCTACTTAATCACTCAAACATCAATATTAAGTTTACCATCAAATTAAAAATGTTGAAAAAAACTGCACAATTCTAATGATTGCATTTTTTTTAGGATCAAACGTCTGCTTTGGCAATGTTGGTTTGTAGATTTTGATGATATATAGAAATTTCAGGATTATGGGCCTGATCCAGAAATAAAAGCAAATTCCTTAACGTTACTTCCACAGCGGAGGCTAATGTACGGAATCTGTGCTCCAAAATACCACATATCAGAAAAGATGGCACTCCCCTGCTCTCTACGTGTGGGTGGTGGATCTGTGCCCTGGAGCCTACCTTAAATATTGATACAGGATCATGTGCAAGGGCTAAACCCAGCCCTTACTGTACAATTTAAATGCCTAAGCACATCCAACATGTGTATCTCATATGCATGGTGGGTGGCTTTATTCCGTTGCAGATGTATAGGTGCAGCACATGCGCAGTACCTATTCAGATCTGGCTTAGGTACCTTGTGTTTATTTTCCTAAATCAGGATCAGGTCCTTTGGGTCTATGTGTATGTTCTCTATGAATCATATGTTTCCATACAGCTTCTGAAAATTTTAATCAACAGTAACTCTGTATAGGGAGTAATGCAAATGAGTACACATTTCAAATATGCAAATGATTATGTATAGACGAGTGGGCTGATTGGTCTAATACAGCAGCCTATACAGGTTTAAAATTGGTGTAATTTATGTGTGTTAAGTTATACTAAAGCTTTTTATTTAAAAAAAGAAAACCCCAAGCCCTTAAAATGTTAACAACAACTAATCATGTCGCTGCTATTTAATCATAAAAGTTTATAATAGTCCCTTTTAGAATAGAGAATTAGGAGGACGCACAGGCAAAAGACTGAGAAAATGAACCATCTATTTTACTGGTAGGGCACAGATGTGCATAGCCAAAAGTGCCTTACCTTATTTGCACAATGGGCTCAATTTGTTCAACAATTAGAGGGCATAGAATTATCAGGCAGTTCTGTTCCTAGATTTGGCTTTTATCCAGTGGTGGTTTTCCCATTATACATGTGAGGCATGTGCCTAGGTTCACCACTTGCAGGAGGATAGACAAGTCTGGTGATGGGAGGGAGTGAGGGTGGGGGAGGGGGGGGGGGGGGGGGGGGGGGGAGGAGAATAACTGCACAAGGCCATGACCTTTAGAGTGACAAAGGCATCTGAGCAGCAGTTCTGAGATCATGCAGGTTTCCTGAATTCAGTCTGAGTCCTGGCTCTGAGCTCAGTCATGGAACCTCTGAGCTCTGTTTCTCAATATAGCTGTGAGAAGTGGCCATATTTGTTGTGCCCAAGAGTTTCTGACTTCTAAATGTGTATTGGTAATAGCTGGGGTTTCTGCATCCCTAATACTTACACCATGGATCTTGGTTACAATGAACTACCAAAAAAAAACTCCTCTCCATATTTTGTGAATTGATCATAAGGTCCTTAAATACAAGTGAGACTTTTTTTTTAGCATTTCTTATATTTGAAGACACTGATGGGATAGAGAATAGTTTAGAGCAATACAATTTTCCACTCCCAGCAGTGAAATGTTAAATGGATCCATTGTAAAGCAGAGTAAATTGTGGGCATGATCTAATACAATAATTAACACACACACAGATATTGACAACTTGAAATCGATATTTTCTTCTTTTTTTTTAAATATTAGAGTGAACAGTTAATAAACTAATGGATTTGCTCTAAGCAGTTCTTTGTTGTTTTGTTTGTGTGCTGGCAACTGGCCATTTAACCCTTGCTGAGCCTGCACAGATCACATCGTTATTATGGAAAGGGACTATACTTTATTTAGAATGTTGCTGAAACATGTCTGGTAGTTCACAGGCTTTGTTACATAAATTCAGGGATCAAGAGAATTTAATGAGAATGCACCAAAATGATATTAGAAGTAATAGATTCAGTCATACTGCTATATAAGTATCACAGACTTTATGCACCAAGTAACAAATTAGTTAAAATCATTACATTGTGTAGCTACAATTACTCCAGCTACAGATGTTTGCTCAAGAAGCAATATGAACTCCCAGTCAGGTTGCGGCTCTATGACGTAAATCAAATACATTCTCCTTATATATTTAAAAATAGACATATGCACAGATGGTGCCAGATTCTTCAGGGCAAATGATGCAATGCCGTGTGTTCTCCCCAGTTCAGGTAAACTAGGTAAACCATAGAAGGGTGGTGAAGATTCAGTCAAACAGGGACAATGAACGATAGATGCCAAATGTCCTTTGGAATTTTTTTATTTATGAAATATACACATTGTAATAAAAATCTTATTGTACTATTGCTAAAAAACCTTACATCAGATTTTACTTAATATAGTGCTTCTCAAATATTATGATAGATTTTTGGGCTGCAGATATTATTAAATAAAGTTACTTTACATGTTAACTGTTTACAGAATAATATGATTTTTTGTGGCCATGATCAATAACCCTACATTATTTTGGATGTGGAAATATGGAAATCAATGGATGAACTACTGTTGACACAGCCAGAATGCTTCCCAGGTCCCATAGCACAAACTTGTCTTTGAAGTGGCAAGCTGTGGAGTGACAGTAAAGGTCATGTGATGTCATTATCTTGTGAGACCTTCGGAAGGGGGTGGGGCACCGTACAGTATATTTTTTGTCCCTGTCCCTATCACTTGCTTCATCCATCACTGCATGCCATATGTGGTACAGTAAATCCAATTTCACTTTTTAAACAATGTATCAAGCTATGTTTCTATGTTGTTAACTCATGCTGTCAGGGAGTTTTGAATTTTTTATTAAATGATTTATTTATTTTAATTAATGAAGCTAGAATAGTACTTGTGATCTTAGTGATGTTATCCAAACCAATTAAATTCCACAGTGATCAAAACAAACAGGATGTTACATTTTCCTCTGACAACAGGGATTAAGGTGAATTGCTGATTCATTTGTTTGGCAAAGTCACTCAATTTCAATCTGTCCTTCTACATATGTGAACAAAGCAGATTGGTTCATTTGATGACCAACCCAATTATCTTGCCAACTGTAAAATAAACATTGGTAAAGGGAACTCTGCTTTCTTGGGCCTAGGAAAACTGATGTTAGTCTAAATTGGAGATAGCAACAGTAAATAAATCCCTCCAATCAGGTGTGTTAGGTTAGACCTAGGATTTTCGACCTTTCACATCACCACTTACCGGGGTCGGACATGGGAAAAATGCTTCTCTTTTACCATTTCTGAGTCCTGGGTCATTATATCCAGGACCAGGACCCGATACATTTCACATCACCATCAAACATGGGTTGTTGGAGCCTTGTCTAAGGCCAATAACCCTGGTTTTTAGTGGTGATGTGAAAGGGGTATAAGAAAGCTGCAGTCAAGATGGTTGACGTTAGGAGAGAGACCAATCTTTATATAGTTGGTAGTAGTCATACTAAAAAGAGCATCTAACTAAGTGTTCAACTGTGAATAAATCACTTGGCTAAATGGTGTTTTTAAATTCTTAATTTAAAAGTGCTTCTCTTAGACATGAACATTCCAGTTCTGTTTCTCCAGATGCAAAGGGACAAATGTGGCAGATATTTTGTTCATGTAAATATGGGTACAGTGGAGATTGACATTGTCAGACTCCATAGCATATTCAGTAGGGAGCTGGCTTCATCCTTCCACTCTAAACAAGACCCCTGATCTACACTGAAGAGAACAGAGCTGTGCGTCTCTTCTGCTCATGTGTCGTAATGCTATTGTGCAGAAAAAAGAGCAGGGGCCTTAGTCAGAGTATAACCCGGATAACCACTTAAGAAGCTGCTGATTCTTAGATGCAGATTTTTAAGTACCGAGCCACTGTGTATGTGTAGTCATATAGACTATGCAATATATGTAAAGGTTACGCACGTAGATTCACTATATGCGGTCTTTAAAGACTGCACGTAGCAATTTAAGTAAAAGAAGGCATGCCAGTGCTGCCTCGGAGAAAAGTGGGAGTGGGGAGTTATGGTAAAGAGACAGGGAGGGAGTGGGGAAGGGATCTCTGTGTGTATTTTCTTTCTTAAGATGGTTACTAACGGTAGTCCTTTGGCACTCTTAGGCTGGATCCAGCTGCACCTAGCTCACTCTTAATTGTAAATACGGTCCAAAATATGGTCGCCTGTCTTGGGGCCCCTTTCACTTTTTGATAAGATGGCAATCACACTCCATGCATCAACTGTATTGTAAGCCAATGGGGCAGAGATTCTAGGCATAGACATGGCTACATTTTTAACTAAATGCAGAGAAATATGGAGCAAATGTACTTCCTAGAAACCCTAAATGACCCTCAAAGACGGGAGGCAGAGGTTAAAAAAAGAAATAGATAGATCAGTCCTAGCAGCTATACAGTTTAGTATGTTTCACCATGTGCTATACATAAAGAATATTGTCCCATAAAGATTTGCTGTAGTAATGCTGCAGCAAAAGAAAGGTAGGCTAGCTCTATCACCTACACTGTCAGAGTCATATTTACAAATGTCACATCACAGTCTGAGATCACAAAGGCCGTCAAGAAATAAAACAGCAGGTTTAATTTTTAGGCTGTGAGCCAGGGAACAGGATCATCGACACTGATAAAATTCATACCCAGTTCCCAGCAGGATTTGTCAGAGGGAAGAGGTGCAGAAATGCAAAAGATGAAACCGAATATCTGTAGACTTTTTAAAAAGGCTATCATGTTTTATGTGATAGGTCTACTTTAACTTAATGGCATTCTTGTGGTCTCTTTTTTCAGGAA
>WWET01000234.1:384589-436953 GCA_011038615.1 Limnodynastes dumerilii | reverse complement strand
GGCGCTGCGGACACCTTGTGGCGCCTTATAAATAAATAAATAAATAATAATAATAATAATAGGGCCATTGGACCGAATCCTGAATTCCCCTGCCGCTATATATGCAACACCCCTGCAGCGACAGTGGAATTCCACAAGTATAATCCTAAGTACCTGCAAAGGGAGAACCCTGCAACCTTAATTACCATGAAAAATGGGACTGGTGTGTAATGGTTATAGCCTATGTAAGGGCTTATCCAAGCCCTAACTGTACACTTACCATATCTGCCCTTGCCCACCATGCATACAAGCTATATGCATGGTAGGTCATCTGTCCCTGCCATTGGAAAGGCCTCCAGTAAAGGAAGCCTGCATCATAAGGATGCAGATCTGTGCCGCAATCCTGTTGTTCACGCTTGTGCAGTAACGCAATGCGCTGATTTTCCACACAATGAGGAAGGCAAGTCAGGTGCATGGTTTCATAAGGATAGGAATTAGTATAAGAAAAAAGAGAAGCGGTAATGCCACATTATAGGTCATCGCTACAGCCTTACCTAGAATACTGTGCAATGCTGTGAAGCTGGGAGAAAAGTTATTCTTGCATCAAAAAAAAGACATCATCAAGCCCCCCACTGCTTCTCAGTGCTGGGAATAACAGTTCACAGTGGAGGTGGGGCTTGATAACATGATCCGTATGATTAAAGCCCTGCTGTTGGACAAATACAGGACAATGGCCTGTATTCTGAGAGTCTGTTGGACATTCCAGTAGTACTGGCAAATATGCCTCAGGGTTTCACTTTCAAACTCATTAGTAAATGAATGCTGAAAAAGCTTAAGTTACTGGTTCCTCTTATGGAACAGGACCACAATGTATACACATCATTTTCTGGAATATAACTAACTAAAGCTACAATATTTGACTAGCCAACATAGGTGGATCCTATTTTTTTTTAAATATATTTAGAATAAACTTTAGTTCCAATCTTGTACATCCATATATTAAGGGTAGCCATATTTTATCCAAACACTGCTGGCAAATTGATTTGCTAGTTTGCAGAAAGCTAACTAAAAGTTGTTTATCATATTTCTCTACCTGACAGTTTGACCAGATGTTTGTTGTATCTGAATAAAGCTTATATAAAATGCATAGATGTTAAACAGAGAATAATTAAAGCATAATTAATGTAATGTTTTTGTTTTTTTAAAGAAATGTCAAAATCCAATGATGTGCAGCCAAATGTAAATCACGTGTGACTGTTGGATGATAGAATAAATGGGAAAAAAATTCTGAAATAAAAGTTTAATGTGTTGCCATGATGAAAACAGTGCTGCTGTTTTGTAACCAAACACAATAAACTACACTCACTTTGTTTCTGCCAACTTCACAGGGCAAAATTAACATATCAACTGCATTAACATGACAAATACATAGTATAATATATAGAGAGCTCTGCATGACCATATCTTTATCAGATTTCACGATTCTGGTAAAAAATGTGCATTTTTTTTCTAATTAGGTTTGAACTTCCTGCTCTGCAGTCCAGCTCTAACACAAGGAAATCCCTGGTGACATTACTAATATGATGTCACATTAACTCTTTTTAATGCTCTGCACTGTATTTGCTGCACACAGTATTTAGGTTTAATCCTGTGTGCAGTGTTCAAGAACCAAATAAGTAGGGATAAATCTATTATATGTGTTTATTCTACAGACAAACATTAAGATTTTTCTGTTATGAAAAGGCTTTTTGTCTATCTGTCTGTCTGTCTGTCTGTCTCTGTCTGTCTGTCTGTCTATCTATCTATCTATCTATCTATCTATCTATCTATCTATCTATCTATCTATCTATCTATCTATTCTAGAGCATAACAAACTTCAGTAAGTTATACAATATGTCACATCAGTTAAGAAAGAGAAATAATATTAGATTGATTAACAAAATATACAACCGATATGTAATATGTCAAGAATATACTGTAAGTTACCAGGATCATATATAATTTAGTAAGTGACAGAAACAACAATTAAAGATTATTAGGTACCCAGGAAGGATTTTATCAGTTAATAAGAAGAGTGGAGGGAGGTGGAACATCTGGGAGTGGGATAGACAAGGCTAGGCTGGGGGTAATGGGGAGGTAGGGGTTCCAGGTAAATGTCTGTATGGTATTGTTAATGAAGTAAGGTTATGTAATTCTGCTAAAGGGAAGGTCAGGGAATTAGCAGGGAGGGACAGGAGCCAATGGACAGGAGCCAAGGGGATCTCCACCCAAGGGACTTTGAAAGAAATAGTATGGACTGCTTGCCAGAAAAAGCCCATAAGTCTAAGTATAAGGTATAGTTTATGGACAGTCCCACCAACCTGTAAAAAAGTGCCTAATGTGTCTAAATGGCCGTAGAGATATTATTGTGGTGGTGTGGGACAATACACCTCTGCAAAAGATATTTTATTGGATTTCTATGAAATAAATTCAGTGAACCGGAGTGAGTGTTTATTTAGTTACACCTGTCTTTTTTCCAATTTAGTGTTGTCTTTCCTCTCTCTCCTATCCTTGGGCCGGATTCCAGCTTTAATAATGAGAGGGAACTGGCATGGCCAATGCGTATCCTGCTTATTGTTACTGCACATGTGTAACACCTCTGAAAGTGGGGCGTGTACGCACGGCTAAGCCCTTACATACAATGCTGTATTACACAAGTGTGTAATATTTAAGGGAGGTGTTAGAGCACACAAAGTGCATGCGTGCGAGGGGAGTGTATTACCCTCACATGCACAGGCTATAGGGTCGCATGCCAATAAGTCCATTCCGTACTAAAGGAATTATTAATTCAGGATCTAGACCCTTATCCGTATCACATAATAAAAGAGATTTTAATCTCCATACTAAACCCCAACCTCACAACTCCAAAGACACATTACAACATTAAATATAAAAAACAAACTACAACAGTAAATATAAAAAAATGGCAAACTTGAATAGGATGTGCCGTGGTTTTGGGCTAGAAATGCACAAGCCTGACAGTGCAATGTACTGTAAGTGGATGAATGAATTTCTTGGACATACAAGGGGAGCTGCAATATCATCTGATAACTTATGGGGGGCAGCAGTGGTGGTTGGAACATACAAGGGGTGCTGCAATAACTGCTGGGACATACAAGGGGGGCTACAGTGATGATTGGGACATATAATGGGGGTACAGTGATGGATGGGACATACAAAAGGGGGTTGAAATGATGGGTTTAACATTAAAGGGGGGCTGCAATAATGGCTGGGGCATACAAAGGGGGTGCTTAGATGGATAGCAACATATAAGGTGCTGCAATGATGGCTGGGGCATACAGGGGGGCTGTGATGGTGGGGGACATACAAGGGGCTGCAGTGATGGTTGGGACATATAAGGGGGCTGCAGTGATAGCTGGGACGTAAAGGGGGGCTGTGATGGTGGGGGACATACAAGGGGCTGCAGTGTGGTTGGGACATACAAGGGGGCTGATAGGATGGCTGAAGATATGTGAAGGGCCTGATAGGATGACTTGGACATACATGGAGGCTGCAATGAAGGCTGCAGAATACTTTTTCACTTTAATCACTTTAAACTTTATAAATGTAAATACATTTAGGTTGTGCGTATGATGTTGAAATTTAAAGGTGTCATGACATTATTATTGCCATTATATTGAATAAT
The DNA here is from genome assembly GCA_011038615.1 of Limnodynastes dumerilii. Taxonomy (NCBI): domain Eukaryota; kingdom Metazoa; phylum Chordata; class Amphibia; order Anura; family Limnodynastidae; genus Limnodynastes; species Limnodynastes dumerilii. The sequence goes on along the minus strand of WWET01000234.1, from coordinate 433,289 downwards.
TGGAAATATGATTTATGAGTTATAGTACAAAAACATTACTAAGTTGTTGTATGGAAGGAGGTCCATAGGGTGATCAGCTAGACACCATGGTGCATACAAGTACACTTAGTTGAAATCCATAATGATCAAGAGCAAAGTCCTATAATCATTCTGTACAGGGCCACCATCAGGGGGGGGACAGCCGGGACTATAGTCATGGGCCAGGACCTGATGGGGGCCCGTCGATAGTTACCTAGCTCTGTAGCAGCAGGTATGGGCAGTATCCTACCACTGATACTTGCTGCTCAGAGCTATTCAGTAGGCGGCCAATGTGCAGGGAAGTTCTTCCCTGCACACCGGCCTGCTGTTAATGCATGACTGCCGCGCCTTGGCTCTATGTGACGTCACCAATGATGGGGGGCCGGGGCCCACGTCTGGTCCCGGACCCCACATTTGATGACGGCGGCCCTGATTCTGTGATTAATATATAAGGAAGTCTGTGTATCTGCTATTACCAACATAGTTGAGAAGCAAGACACATAAAGAGCGAGGGTGCACTAAAAAGGATGTATAAAAGTATTGTTAATAAATGCAACAGAAAGTAGTATTTTTGCCAAAATAAAAGGTGTTGGGACAGTATAATAAATTTACCATCCAAAAAACACGGCCCTTAATCATTTCAACAGTTAACTGTGTGGCATAATAATGTGAACTGTGAGGCGCGTAATACATGGCATTGATAGTTCAGAGGACTAACTATATTGTGGATCAGCAAATCTGGTAGAAATTGATAACTTTTCTTTTAAATTTAAAGACAGCAGTCATTTGGCACAAGCTTTTATTAAAAATATTCATTTACACAGATCCACTAGGTTGCGTTAATCTGGGATCATGTCAGACCCATGCCTTGAATTATGTTATTCTATTTCATGGATTATAATATTCTACTCCTGAATTTACTTTATCCCATTGTAACAAATCATTTTTGCCATTCTCCTGTGCAGGAATCCCTGTACCCTCTGTGCTGATCTTCATCCGTAAATGTCATCCATTCTATATAACCTACAATTAGACTGCGGTTTTGGAAGTTTTAGCACTTTATAAATATAATTATAGACTCTGTAGCATGGCTTGATGAGACACTCTGCAGTGGAAAGCCTTCAGTGTAGACCCGCTTGTAAATCTGTCTCAGCTTGTGTCGCTCATTTGTTCTGGCCTTTTGTGACTTCTTAATGATATGTAGATGTTTTTTTCTGTATCCTACAATTTGCGGTGGTTCCTGAAAGCACATAAAGAAGTCCAGATACTTTTCCCTAGAAAGAAAGACTAATTTGTAAATAAACAACTGTGCTGAAAATGCTCCTTATACTTTGCATATTTAACACATTTTTTGCTATTTGCATATTTATTGCTTTCCCTCCTAACACTTGCTTACATCAATGACCTTCCTTTATAAGCTCTTATGCAAATGAGCTTCCTTCCTGGACACCTTGAGTGGTAGTAGTAATTTATTATAAAAGCACATATAATAAACCCTCTTTTTTTCTTTCTCTCTGCATCTTGGGGCTGATTCAGAGATGGGAGCAATAGCAAAAATGAGCAACTTTACACCTGTGCAAACCATGTTACTATAAGCAACCGTATTTATCTGTCTGAAAAAAAAAAATGTTCAGTTGTCCAGGTGTATATTTGCACCTTTCTTGTTGTTTGCTTACTCTGAGTCAGGACCCTTAGGTCCAAGAATACTCTATAGCATCCTATGTCTTTGATTTTTTTTTATTCTTCCCCGTAGCTGGTGTTAGTATTTTACCTTCGGTCAGTGAAAGGTTAAAAATCATATTTACTTTGTTCTTTTCTGTGCAATCATCTTCTCAGCAGTGCGCTATATGGTCTGGCAATGATAGACAGAGGCGTGCCTTGCTGTGATTGATGGAGGAGCCGCAGCAAGCTAAAAGAGTCCCATCTGGATTAGGTTTTAGGAGCAGTCAGATGTTGAGTGGGAGGTCAGTAAGGCTTGAATTTAGCTCCCCCTCCTTCAACACCCCTGCCATCTACACTTATACACACATAACACAGAATATGCACGCCTCCATCCATAATTGATGCTTGCTTTTGGCCAGATGCTTCAGGGCCTGGAACACAAACATCTGCTAAGTTTATGGAGAAGAAGGAGAGCAGAATGGTGCATCAGGTATATTTACTTTATTTATCTATAAGAAATGGCTTTAAACAATCTGAAGGTGTGTTTGTAGTTGGAAGCTTGATACACTGCAAGCAAGCAAGCTTCCTCCAGTAGGAGACATATTTTGCTGCTGATAGCAGCATTCTGTAGCTGGATGTAGAGAATGCAGCAGTGTGTTTTTCTGCTTTGCTTGATCCATCTAGCTGAGTTGCTTTTCTAAGCAGCAGGTTTACAGAGTAATTTTGCATTTCTCTTCTTTGTTTCCATGCCCTGAGGAAAAAGACACTGCTTGGCTCATTTAACTACTGTAGGAGAGGCGTTCTTTGCATATGCAATGCTGTTGGCAGGAGCAATGGAACACAGGAAAACAAATCTAATACAAAGGCAATTTGTCAGCTAGAGGTAAACTGGGTACAGGCACATAGAGGAGTGCAGTAAGACATAACACAGCTAAGGAGAATAAATGTATTATGTCAGGAATATAAGCTTATAGTTATCCATTAATGCATTTAAGTAGCCCAGAATAGATGCAAATGGTGTATTCAGTTCCACATGTTGTTTTAATACATTTGTTTGTGATAGAGGCTGCTTTCTAAAACTTTAGCAGCAGTGGAATGAATTATGGTTTTATTCACTGCTGTCTGACGGGGGAATTACCATTTTTAACATTGAAGAAGTCCCTGCTAAGCATATCATTTTCCCATTTCTGGTTCGTTCGGGTTCACAAAAGAAAGGCAATAAACTATATTTAATACTGTGCCACGTAATGCATATTTTGGAGTTGAAATGTGGTTTTCATTAAATTTCTGTCCAAAACATTTAGTAAATGCTGACTGTCTGCCATCCGTCGTCTTTCTCTGTCTTGCCAGCAAGTTACTTTTAAAGGGCTTGCAACCTTCACAGCACTTTGACTAGAGTATTAGAACGCCAAGACCACTGGGGAATGGCCTTCACTTGTAACATACACACTCACAATATTGCAACTTAATACAAGGAATCAGACAAAGCCTCAGTGCTCTTAATTAAATATTAGTTGTAATTAGCACTAAGTGAGAATTATTTGAATATTAATTTGGGTCTCTTGGAACTGCTGCCAGTGTTAATGAGAAACTGCAGGGGTCCCAGTAACATCTGCTTTATAGCTTAAGGTATCCAAAAAAGCTTGACATGAAATGCACCTGCGTAATACCATATTGGTTCTAGGCTTAGCATGAATGTCCTTTTTTCATATTTTTATATTTTTTTTATTGATTGATTTATTTTGTGGCAGTTAACATACAGAGTGCTCAAGTAAACACATTTTAGCATTGACCTTTCTGTTGACAGACCCATAAGAATATGCTTGTATATTTAGATTATTTAATATTATGCATGAAACATATATGGGAGAATGTGCTATGAGCAGAGATTGAAGATTAGTATTTGTAACACCTGTGTTTGCAATGCAGTAATGCAGTAGTTGTAAGTATTGTTTAATGATGACAGAGGAAAGTATGTGAAGCAATGTTATGTTTGTCTCTCTAATGCTTGGGACACTCCCAATTTCTTTGGTTCTTGACAAAATGGCTCGATAGCCGGGAAATCGTAAAGATTGTATACACTGCCCGATAATCGTGCTAAGCTCCGGTTGGACTGTGCCATCCTAATAAAATTGACACAGTCCTTTCAAATTAAGTTGAATATCCAAACAAATTATCAGGTGAGTGTGTTTCCAGACCACTTTGTCAGTGTTGTCCAGCATACACACTGGCTGCTTATCAGGCCAATAACTGTTTAGTTATGTCAAATGTACTATGGTGGCAATAATAAAAATCATGTTGGATATTTATTCATTCCATTCATATATTGTAAAGCAACAAATTAACACATTACTCACATTTAACTGAGGGCTTTCATTCCCCAGCTAATTGTTTTGTGATTAAATATTTGGTTTAAACTAAATGTTTTGTAATGTGTATAATAACATGCAATACTAGTGTTCCATTTACTATTACCAATGACCTGTCTAATAATTACATGTGTTCCTAGTTCATGTGTACAAGTGAAACATAGTGTTCAGGGCCTAATATGTAGATTAGATTAAGACAAGTTACAGTAGAGGAATAAATGACCAATATATTTAATCGATTGTGAGCGTGCAGTAAGTACACTGTACAGCGGGAAAGGCTATATTATATCCCCTGAGTCCTGATACCGTAATGATAACAGGCACACTTCACGGTAACTGCCTGCCCCACAACACAATATCAACAGCAGGGCTTTCATCAGCTGGGGACTGCCAGGAGAGAAAGTGGGCCCACCGATACTCACATAGGGCCTGATCCAGAACTACGCCGATGCGCTGTGCTTACTAAAGAGTTGTTACGCTAAGCCCTCCTTCCCTCATTAAACTAACTCCCCCCGCCCACCTTCACTAACCTTAACGTAGTAACGCTGGGAGACGCCCCCTCCAGCGTCACTACGCTGTTCCTACTGATGCCCGATCATTGATCGGGCGTTGCTGTAGCTACACTGGGCAACATCTTACCGGCGCATGCGCAGATCGGCTTTTCAGCCGTTCTGGATCAGGCCCATAGATCCTGACCTACTGCCAACAGGGGAGTTCCGCAAGTCATTTGCTGTCATTTCTCTGTGTTAGAACATCTGCGCATGCGCGCACCAGATGTTCCTACTGCATAAGTGCTGGTGTACATAACTAAGTTACATACGTCAGCGTTTACGCAGAAATAACTGACCATTCAGTTACGATGGCCGTATCCCCGCCATACAGGCGGAGATAGCCATTTAAATGTGGGGGCAGGGAAACGGCCATACAGCCGCCAACCTAGTCTTAAAAGTTAAGGTAGAAATCTGGGCATGCCCTTTCAGCTACGGATACGTAACTACGGACCCCCGCACACGCGTAAAGTGTGCAGGGGTCAGAATCTGGGCCATTATCTTTCCAGCAGCAGGTATTGGCTGCAGAACAGCGGCCAATGCACAGGGAAGGAAGAGCAGTACCAGCTTATAAAATGTCATGGGTGACATTACATGGGGGCAGGGCATTGCGACACATTTCCCAGACCCCAAAACACTTAGTGGTGATTAACGGGTCTTAATTTGACGTGCACTGTATACTAGGTGACATCTTCTGATATCTGAAAATGCACCGATCTACCATAACAGTTTATTGCCCTCCTGTAAAAGCCAGAGCATCATAGAAATGTAAAAAGCTTTCGATAATCAGTACTTTCAGGCTGCTTATTTCTATAATATAAGAATTTGTTTCCATACATTATGGCAAATTACATAGTACGTTAGAAAAACTCTATGAATCTTCCCCATGTGTTCAACAACATGCTGGCATTTTTGACACTGATTGGGCTTTCATGCTAAAAGCAATCACTCACTTACTGCATTGAATTAGGAATATAGTCACACAGGGTTTGTGCAATTATTAAACAACTTTAACACTAGACATTTCTTCATTTCCTAACAGTCACGTGGCTGAAAAGTGTGATGGAATTGGCTAATAAGAAAATATTCCCTGTGTGTTATAACCAGTCCTTTTTATTTCTTATTCTGTTATTTGCTGCGATGTTAATTTTCCGCTTACAGACGATAAAACTGTGTGTGGATCCTAGATACTCTGGGCAAGAAGAGTTGACCTAGATTTACAAGTTTCAAAGGCTGGGTTTTCACATTATTACTATTACTTTACTGCTTTCATAATTTAGATCTTCTGGCCTATTTCAAATATCTAACTTACTTGATAAAACAGAGTATCCCTAGGGCATAATGTGATTTGTATTATATTTGTGAGTTCGGTTGTTTGCAATTAAGCTGATGCTGTTAAGGAGCAGGGCTTCTTGAATTAAAACCTAAAGTGTACAAAAGCAATCTCCAGTCAACCTGCAGAGATTCACTGAGCATTAATAAAGTGGAAAGTTTTTGTTACAGTGAAGAAATGCAGTGTTTGCCTTGTGTTTCATAAAACTGTAAAAATGTAAATTGTACAAATATTCCATATCTGAATTCAAATTGCCAAGGACTTCTGTATTCAAATTGGCCATATAAAGATAAAATTGGTCATATTTTACAGGTTTAGTTAATTAGTGATCACAAGCAATATATACAGACTTGTGTCCATTTAGTGGTTGGTCAGTTTTTTTTTGTCTGCTCTATATAGATGTTGGTTAGGTGCAACAAAGGATTATGGCTGATATAGCCCTTACAATAGCATAGTACCAAACTGGCATTGCAGTGGTTGTCAGACATAGAACACAGAAAAAACATGTCTTTTTCGGAATCTTTACTTTCTAATAGATTTCTGGTCATGGAAATGTGTCTGAATCAAATATAGATCAAAAGCATTGCATGTTGAAGTATCCTTCCTTGTTTCTTCAGAACATATAACATTTGTGGTAATTGTGACAACAGACTCCAAATCTACACATTATTATTATTATTATTATTATAACATTATTATTATTAGACAAGGTGTCTGCAGCGCATATATAAATATACAAATATCACAAAAATACAATAAAGTGAAGCAAGCACATAACGCAAGGCAAAATGCAAGGTGTCAAGCTTGAAAGATCAGGTAGCAGAGGATAGAGCGCCGTGAGAGGTTGAGAGGGAGCCGCTAGGTAGGGATGGGGTAAAAGGGTAGCAGAGGGGGACAAGAGGGTACAAAGTGAGGGGGGAAGTGGTTGAGTAGGGAACAACACTAGGGCCCTGCTCATGAGAGCTAACACACTAAGTGGGACAGATGAACTTACAGAAGACATAAGGAGGGGGAAGGAAGTGGACTGCTGGTGTGATTTATGCCAGCAAATCCCTGCTGTGTCCAGCTTTCTGTCTCCCGTTGAACACATGGACTTACGAACCGTGGACCCTACCTTAATATTTATGCACTGTCCTCATTTAAAATGTTACAGTGCAAAAATATAGATAGTACATAAAGGCAGAAACACACCCCTACTGTATTATTTAAATATGTCATCTCTCCCATCTTGCATACATACCATACACATCTTGCCCAGTGTTCCTTTATGAATATCTGGATCAGGAGGATCTAGATCCACATTAGATATACAGTAACTGTGCATGTGCACACATACAATGCAGTATTTTTATGCTCCTTCAAAGCAGTAAATCTGGATCCAGTCCTTTGATATGAAAATAATGTACAATGTCTGTAGAAAAGTGTTATTGCCCAAATACACGTTCCAATTAATCTTATATACTGTAAGTACCTGATACAAACGTCAGGCTTGGCGATTGGACCATGTTTACATGATATATATCATATCTTACCTGTACATTGCATAGTGTGCGTGACACGTATGGTGCAATATATCCGTCCGATCGTCTGTTCATTTCCTCTGTGTTCATTTCCTGTTTGGCTTTGACAGGGGCATTCACTCCCCTCTGCACATGCAGAGTCTGGATCAGGTCTATGGTCACTATTGGGAGCTCTGCCCTATTCTTTTCCATATTAGCACTAAATTGAACCATGTGTATGCAGCTTTAATTTAAGGTTGCAGTATGCTGTAATGTAATGTGAAACATAACAAAATCAGATTACATTTCATTTATAGTATTTATTTATTTATTTATTACTGTGCACCATGTATTCCCACACTCAGATACTGCCATCTTTTTATATATACATATGGATTGGATAAGATGACACTGCCCAAATCAGTAAAATGGACATTTAATGTAGTATATTGATTTGCACATAAATATATTGTTCACATTGAGCAGTATTTATTGATGCAGCAATTTAGATTTAATAGTCTTTTGAACAAAAAGCTGACTCAGATGCTGCTTTAATAAATGATAAAGAAATGTAACTAAAGTTTTGCTTATTTTAAAACCATTTTTTTTTACCATACACCAAATATTTTTTATTTTATTTAAAAAGATATTTTTAACGATTAAAGAGTACCAAATACAGACCTCAACAAAACAGCCATTTTCTGCTTGCAGGGAGTGGGGGGCGGGGGTAGGGAGGTATATTAATTGTACAGCCCTTACATGCTATCCAGGTTTCCACACATTGAATATGTGGATAGTGCAGAAATATTAAGGTAGGATCCTGCGTTCGCTACTCCGTTACATATGATTACATATGATTAGAGTGACTTCCTATCAAACACGCAGAAGTTAGGATACAGCAGGGATCCGGCTCCGATCTCTGAGTCCATTATTATGATAAATGGTATAATTGAGGATATTATATCTTGAAATTTCATTTAGCATGGAAAACACATTTAGCTCACAGCTTTTGTACTGTTTAAGATGTTATCACGGCAATACAGAAAAAAAAAATTGAGAAAGAAATGTAGTATTGTGGCAATTTAAATATAAAGTATCTAGGAAACTGCAACAAATTGTAACCAATTCCAAAACAACCCCTTTTAAAATATTTTCTCACTCTTATTTTGTAGATTTTATTGCATTATTGCTTTTTCACTGTCCTGTGTTCATGTTTTTATATTAATATTAATAGAGAAGATAATAAACATTGAAAAATGTTAGATACAGACTAGATTCTATACAGTGGATTGTCACTCAGTAAATTTTACAGTGGAAATGTCATAATATATAAGGTATAGACATGTTAAGGAATACATAATACAATATATAATGAAACGTTTCTAAAATAAATAAATAGTAATTGCATATATCCACATATACATATGAATACTTTATACTGCTCATACATAAACATTTGATTGTATAACAGTACTTCCTTATGTAAGTTAGAAGGATATCCCAGCCATTACTATAAATACACATAACTATAGTAGGTATTTGTTATGCTTGCTATGTGAAGAGTACAAAATAATTTATAGGTTCTAAGGTCCGGATTCACAATTACGTAGTTTTCGTCTTACGTACGTACTACGCATGCATAGTAACTTATTTACGCTATCTATGTACCATTTCTGTACATAGATTGCGTAAGCGCGGTCTAAAGATTCAATTCTTAAAATAACGTACGTAAGACGATAACTACGCAACTGTGAATCCGGACCTAAATTTCCGTCCCTCAAAGTTTAGTTTATCCAAATTGTGTATGAATTAGATTTTTTTATTTGTTTAATACAAATGTGTATTTTTATTTTTTTATTTAACTTAAAAAATATTCTTCAAGGAATAATATTAAATAGAATCCTTGGCATAAAACAGAAATAGGCCCTAAAGCATATAGTTATTACCAATGATTAGAATGTGAATGGGCAACTTTGAAAGTCATTATGCCTGACAGCCTTGACAATATTTGCTCTTGGCACATTGATGTTACTGCTTTGGCTGATTTCTGACCTGCTGTCAGTCATGTGACTGAATGATATCGCTCTCAAATTGGGCTAGTAACAGATGGAGAGGTAAAGCCCTCCCTGCATAATAGTGTAATATAATCCAGCTGCTCCATGGTGCAACAAAAGGTGAAAGCTGAAAGCAGTTGGGGGGAGGGGTTTCCTAATCAATAATCAATAAAAGTGGTAAACTAAATTCATTATCCATCTTTTGAGAAAATGGTCATTAATGTGATTTAATAAGTAATATGCCCTTTGTAGTTAATGAGTTTTTAGGTTCTTTACAATAAAGCTAGCCAGAAACTGTTTTTTTTTTTTGCATTCTATAAAGTTCAGTTTAATGATAAATTCATATACTTTCTACATCTACTATTTGTGTTTGTTTATTTTACAAACGCAGGTCCAGATTCACAGTTACGTAGTTTTCGTCTTACGTACGTTGTACCTACCCATGCATAGTAGCTTATTTACGCTATCTATGTACCATTTCTGGACGTAGATTGCGCATGTGTAGTAGATCAATTCTTAAAACAACGTACGTAAAAAGACTGTGAATCCAGACCGCAGTTATTAAAAATTAAATGATTGCAGTTATCTGGATGTTTAAGAAAAAAAGAAAAAAAAAAAAGAAATGAATAAATAAAATGAATAAATGTATTTATTCTATTGCCGAGATATCCTTCTGCCGTGTGTTTGGTACTGAAGAATTCAGTTTGATCAGACTTGTACTTTCCTATTGGATAGTCCACTGAGGCATTACTGACTGCAGAATAGGATCCATCAGTTGAAAAGCAGCTTTTAATATTGGGAACTGTAGTGCAGCAGAAGATACAATGTGGATAGGGATGTACTTGGCGATCTTTAAATGATAACATTGTAATTAAACGGACTATACCACATATATAACCCACTGTTTCTAGGCTATATTATCATCTCCTGCATAAGGACAGATATTGCACCTCACTACAGACACATTTCCAAACCATCTGGAATCTCAACAAAGAGAACTTGTTACAGATTTATTAGGGCACAGAAACTGTATACTGCATCAACCAGTAATGTGTGCAGATGGAAATGAAATAAGTTAATCAAATGTTGCCCCAATACTGCACTCCTCTTACTCCGCTGACTACACTATTGCAGTTTCTTCAAGTGCATCAAGTAATAAATAAGGCATTTTACAATTCAGACTGAAGGTGTGTCATAGAAGCTCACTATGCAGTGTGCCCTGTGTCTGTGGTTACCAGGGTAGCTGCAAGACACAGTAAAAAAAACTGTGCTGTATAATAAATCATTAATAGCAATATGATAAATGGTTATTATCAGGCTTATTCTTATAATTTGGTAAAACAAAAGAAGAAAATCCTCTCTGATTGAGCGCTTTAAAAAACAGTAACAAGCCTAGAGATGTGCAGGTGATATTACCCAATCACCAAGAGACAGTAGTAGTGGACAAAGTGCACATCACCTGAGGCGCTTCTGGTATATAGAGATGGAAGGATTGAATAAGAATGAAGTTTTGAATACAGTTGATTGATTCAGCAGTAGATCAACTATTCAAAACTTCATTCTTATTCAACCCTTCCATCTCTATATACCAGAAGTGCCTCAGGTGATGTGCACTTTGTCCACTACTACTTATTTTATAATTTGCCACAAATAATTAGCTAAAGATAAAAAAAAAGCAGCTAAATTTTACATTAAATTGTTGCATTGGATTGGAGGGTCAGAAACAAGACACTGTATACTTGCAAACGCTGGAGGTGATTTAGTGCGAGTAATTTAGTGGCAATTATTGACCCTCTTAATAGACATGTTCATCTTATCAGACATTTCAGCTTCTGTTATTTGTGGGGGTTCATCATCATCAATAATAGTAACAATGGACCGGATTCACAACCCCGAAATTTTTTACTTACGTGCGTATTTTTCCAATTCTAGCTACTACGCATGCATAGTAACTATTTTATGCTATCTATGTAGCATTTTGTTACGTAGATTGCATACATGCGGTCTTTAAAGATACATAGATAGCATAAAATAGTTACTACACATGCGTAGTAGCTTGGTAAAATAGTCATGTAAGTAAAAAATTTCGGGGTTGTCAATATGGTCAAATAATACTATACATAACACTATATCTTATATCAGTAATAGCTAACCATTTTATCAACTTTCCACCATGTAAAGATTTTAGGACACACTTTTTATTTATGTACACTGAAAACGTATTGGGTTCATACACACTGGCGTTACATCTCATGCACGTCTAAAGTGAAACTATTGATCCCAATGCCATCGCACACATTTCCGCATTTCTTGATCATTGCCACCACACACACATTTCCACATTTCTTGATCATTACCATCACACACACATTTCCGCATTTCTTGATCATTGCCATCATAGACACTAGCAGTTTGGGATTTTTTGACCTCTTCTTGCTATTTTCAGTGTGTTTACCACAAATTACATGCTTTGAGGCCTTGGGAACGAGGAAGTAAACATTCTAGTTAACAAACCTCTTAAATACACGTTGCACATGTCTTTTTACCAGCATTTAAATTTGCATTTTAAAACATGTCAATTACTAGTGGCCATGAGACTTAAGGTATCAAAAAAGACATTGAACTGGATCTTAAGATCCAATTGTGCAGCTCTCAGATTTCTGAACACAGCACGAGCAGAAATCTGATCGTTAATCCCAGCTGTATCCATGCCAGCACTTACGTAAGCACACCCCTCACTCATATGGACAGCGGATTGGAAGTCTGGATCAGTGAGCAGTATATTTTCATGCCTATACTGTAAATTATAATATGAAACCATTCCCACTTGTGAGTGACCCCGGCCATCCGTTCATAAGTGCCAATAATTGGATATCTAGATCAAGTGGACTGTGTCTGGATCCTTTGGATGCATGTGCATGTTCAGACCATTAAATCAGAAAACACCCACTGATGAAATGTCTGGATTTAGTCAATTGTTCCCTGACATACAGACCAATGAAGAAACACCACACCTTTCATTCCCCATGCACACTGGTAGGATCTGCTCTTCAATGGCTAGATTTTCCAATAGCCAATTAGCCAATCTGTTTAATAAGCCATTGTCGTTCATTTACTGGACAATAATAAGTCAAAACTTTAGGAAATCGTCCAGACTGAAATTTCTATTCCCCCTCAAAAGCTGACCGCCGATAAACCATGTACGTCCAGCATTAGATACCAATATATCCTTCATGTACAGGAACACCATCATCTCCAGATTTCTATATCCCTTTATTCACTTCAATGCACACAGTCAGACATTAGGCTTCCACAAAATCACATTTAATAGACACCCTTAATTTCAGAAAATCTATTTCTTGGCTTTGTATATATTTCTCATGGCCATTTTATATGCCATATATATATATTTTGGCACAGCGCATCTAATTCTTTCCACATCTCCTCCTACACCGGGATTAACAACTTTTTAGAAATTGAATAAGGTCAAAGTCAACGTGTACGCAGATTTTTTCATTTGGAAAACATAAAGGACATATGTTTGATTGCCATTTTCCTAACACTACAGGATAGTAGAATGTAATTTCTCCCCTTGTAACACGAACAGCATTGAATATCCTTTACCTTAATGAGCACTGAAAATGTCAGCAAACCTGCACACCTGCAAAATGTTATTAATAGAGATACTAAGGCAAATTGTATTACTTTACGATGGCAGTTACCACTGCAGATACAGTACAGCAGGTTGCTAAATCTCTGAATTCATGCCAATATCTGTGTAATATTTGTACTCAACAGAATTGGAATTGTACTGAAATATCTTAAAAAATTGTCATTTTAGTAGAATGAAAAAAAAAGGCCTTAAATAGTTATTGTGAATATTATTTAACACCAAGATTAATTAATTCAAGTATCAGCTTAAGCATATAAAGCACAATTTTAATTTACTGTATAAAATAAACAATTTATACAATCCTCATATTGTTGTATTATAGACAGACTATTTAAAAGGAATGACAATATAAATGATTAAATAAAAAAAATTGATATTGCTCATTAGTAAAAAGGTGATATGACAAACAGCAGGAAACCCTGGGAATGTATTAACATTGCTGACTCTTGACAAGACCTCAAAGTGTTCTGCAGGAGTATTTAGTTGAGGAGTTGGAAATCAGGGGCTTCAGAGGGATTTCTCTGCTTAGTCCATAATAATGCTAATGCTGAGGTAGTTTTTATGTAAATATGTGCATTGTACTGCACTAACTTCCGTATACAACAATAGAGATAGCTTTATAATATAATAGTGCAGGAAATGCAATCATAAGATGACTTACATTTAAATAAGACTTTAAAAGTTACATTTATTCCTTTAATTGTAGGTCTATGATTAATTTATTTTAAGATGTATAATGATTGCATGTCAAGACTCAAAATATTTTTCTAAAAGACCGCATATACGCAATCTGCGTATCGAAACGATACGCAGATTATGTACAATAGCTACTACGCATGCGCAGTAGCTACTGTTTATTGAACTACGTCCGTCTATGCAAGACGGACGTAGTTCTGGATCCGGCCCATTATGAATAATTTTCAAATACATAGTTCAAAGAAAAGTAAAGAAATTTAGAATTGGAGCATAGTAAAAGAAAGTGTAAAGTCAAATGTTGCATCCATCACAAACCAATGTGTTTTGGTTGTCAATTAAACTATTCAGATATGGGCATTTGCTTTTGGCTGTTATGAGAATAAATAGCAAAATACTTGTATGTTATTATAGCTTTGTCAAGTCATTGTTGCATTACAGTTACAATGAACGTGGGCCCTATCCATCTGCCAAACAGACAGGATGGGGTTAAGGAGCCACCTCAAGCTAATAGAGTTATAGGCACACAGTCCCACATCCTGCTGGCGTCTGAGAAGAATGTTCATGCCCTGGTGGCCAGTGGTGTAAAATACCCTCCCAGTGCTGCCACAAAGATCTCTACACACACTGGCAAATTTTATTAAAACTAGGAAGCTGGGGCAGCACGGTGGCTCAGTGAGTAGCACTCGTGTCTCACAGCACTGAGATCATGAGTTTGATTCCCGGACTAGGCCTTATCTATGTGGAGTTTGTATATGTCTGTGTGGGTTTCTTACAGGTGCTCCGGTTTCCTCCTATACTTCAAAAATATACTGGTGGGTTCACCCTAATGTCTGGGTATGTATGTGTCAGGGACCTTAGTATGTAGCTCCAGTGGGACAGGGACCGATGTGAATGTGAAATATTCTCTGTAAAATGCACTATATAAAAACCTGTTAATATATAACTAAACTATATACAAATATGTAGAGTAAAATACTTTGCTGCATACAGTGATGGGGTCATATTTATTTTTCTGCTGAAACAGATTTTTGTCATTATGATTGCATTAGGTAAAACTCTAGACAGTGAAATATTAAATACTGTCAGGGCACATATTCAGTGAGATACAATCCTGTTGTCTTTGAAATATTTATACCATCATTTAAATGTCATGCTTCAGGTTATTCACTTGCAGACAAAACAACTTGTTTACCAAAGGAATAATCTATGAGTTTAAAACATAATTCTCTACTGCAGTCATAAAGGCCACATGCTATTGCAGTAATAAAGACTGTGATGTACTGATGTGATTTTAGGACTGCCACCTGGCACATGAACAACCTACAATGTGCACTTACAAAACGAATGAAATGTAATCAAGAAATGTAAATACCATACCCACCTATTTAAGGTAGTCTTAACATGATTTATTATTTGTATGTAATCAATACATGATCTTGGTTTATCTAGCATTGGTGGGAGACTAAAATTAATGTGGCCACCAATTGGTGCATGTCGCCGCAACAAATGCTGTTTTTCAGCTGTCTCTATTTTAAAAAGGCAGCCTCTTTTGGATTGTTTATTAGAATGGGTAACTATGCTGACCAGCACACTTACCCATTCATTTTTCGCAAGCCGCCAGACCCGTCGCATTGGAAGCTGCCAAAGAGGTGAGTAACACTCTCGGGGGGTCTTTTAAGGTTAGGCTCTCTGGAAGGGAGGATTGGCGCAATTGAAGGGGAGGGTTAGGATCAGCCTGTGGGGAAGGGAGTCTTATGGTTAGGCTACGGGAAGGGTAGTCTTAAGGTTAAGCTGCAGGGAAGGGTAGTATTAGGGTTAGACTGCGGGGATGGGAGTATTAGGGTTAAGCTGCAGGGAAGGGAGTCTTAGGGTCAGGCTGCGAGGAGGGGAGTATTAGGGTTAGGCTATGGGCAGGGGAGTCTAAGGGTTAGGCTATGGGGAAGGGGGTCTTAGGTTCAGGCTGCTGGGAGGGAAGTCTTAAAGTTAGGCTGCGAGGAGGGGAGTCTTAGGGTTAGACTGCTGGGAGGGGAGTTTTAGGGTTAGGCTGCAGGGAAAGGAGTCTTAGGGTCAGACTGCAGGGAAGAGTTAGGGTAATGGAAGGGGAGGGTTAGGGTCATGGAAGGGGAGGGTTAGGGTAAGGATAAGGGGAAAGGGTTGGGGTAAAATTTTGACTTCGGTATTCAGGGTTAGGGTAATGGAAGGGGAGGGTTAGGGTTATGGAAGGGGAGGGTTAGAGTTATAGAAGGGAAGGGTTAGGGTACGATTTAGGGAAAGGGTTGGGGTAAAATTTAGACGTTGGTCTTCAGTGGTCCTTGAGGCAAAAGCAATCAAGTTCATAGCCAGTTCAGAAGTGGCTGGGAGAGAACAGCCCTTTCAAAAAATGACCGTTCATAGCGGCGACCCACACTCCCACCAGTCTCCCAAACACATAAAAAATATATTCACACTCTGGACTGGATCAAGACTTATGGAAAATCCTTATATTCTGTTCACATTATGTACAGGGAGTCTCATCAATGCTTTGGCAGTACAGCTTGGGATTCATACAGCATGCTTGCTAGCTGGAAGTGATTTTATTTCACATTAATTGTGTTTTTCAGTCCTTACACCCTATCCAGACTTTTGCGCCATTCACATTAAGTGAGGATAATGTGAAAAATTTAAGGTGTAGTAGTTTCCCTTTACACACCCGGGACTCAGTGGGGATCTGGTAATTTCAGAGCTCCGAGCGCAGAAGTGGAGTTCTGGATCCAGTTCTATATTATTCACTTTGGCAGCCATTTTGTAATTCTAACCAGAATGTTTATTATTTGTCATATAAGCACAAACAAAACAATGTTCAACTCCCTTAGCTTAAAAGTACAGATACCCTACTGAAATTACAATATAAAACAAAATGAAGCCCACTCATCTATTCAAGGACCTGCCCTTAAATAGTAATTATAAGACAATCCTCAACCCTGTCACCACTTGGTCTTGTAGTAGCCACATCTGCTGCACACATGGCACTTATAACACTAGTAACCTTGGACCATATTCACACCTAAGAAGCAGATGCTTCTACGCAATCTACTTACCAGTTAGGTACCGCACGGAGTATTTTAAGTGGTATTACACCGCCTCTGGGAGGGATTAGGTAGAAGTGAGAAGGGGGAGGGATTTAGATTAGCCAGGGGACGGGGGGATTGGGAGAGGCAATGTCTGTGCGGACATTGCATGGATTGTTAAGGTAGCCCTATGGCACTCGTAAGTGCCATAAGGTACCTAAAAACGGGGGTGGGGGCAGGACAGGTGAATACGGTCCCTTAGCTCTACCTTAGCACTACAAAAACAGTACCTACACAAAAATGACTTCACTGAAAGGGTGGTAGATAAGTGGAATAGCCTCCCATCTGAGGTGGTTGAGGCTAACACAGTAGAACAGTGTAAACATGCTTGGGATAAATATAAGGATATCCTAAATCTCAAACTAAATTGAGGGAAAATAGGGTCTAGGGTCAGTATAGTTTTAAATAAACAACTGGGCAGACTGGATGGGCCATGTGGCTCTTATCTGCCGTCACTTTCTATGTTCCTATATCTAGTGTTGATCTGCTTGTTTTATATAACAGCCATTCAAGGTACACATTTACAGCCATTTAACACATCCAGAATGTTAGAAAATCAGTTGTTTATTGTTCACTCCATTAAATGGAATGTCAGCCAATGCCACCACATTTTCCAGGCATCGTCTCTTCTCCTCTCATTTTTACTATGGATCTGCATTTACCTTGCATACTAAGAAAAGGAATCTTGTGAACAGCATATAGTAATCGCCTGTATTTTCTATTTCTCAGGGTAATCAGGAAGCTACAGCACCTCCCGACACAATGGCGCAACCTTATGCCTCTGCTCAGTTTGCCCCACCCCAAAATGGTATTCCGGCAGAATATACAACTCCACACCCCCACCCAGCTCCAGACTACACAGGCCAGTCCACAGTTCCAGAGCACACGTTAAGTATGTACCCACCGGCGCAGACACACTCTGAACAGAGTGTCACGGATACAAATGCACAAACTGTCTCTGGCACAGCAACAGTAAGTTAAAACCTAAATTTTTTTTCTAAGTTAATGAAAAAACATATCTAGAAAATTGCAATGAATCTAAAGCAAAAAAATAAAAATAAAAATAAATCAATAGTAGAATTTAGTTGAAGAATATTAAAAGTAGAGTAAATGTTATATACCATTTGTCTTAAGTTGGTTCTGTCATATTGCTGCATATCTGTTTAACTGAAAGTCAACTATATTTTATAAATAAAAAACATTGGTGATTATTGGAAATAAATAATTAGTCTTCGTAGTGTAAATACCATTTTCCTTCTGTATCCATATAGAAATATGGAGAAGACAGAATGGAAAGTGGCCTAGACACAGGGGAAATCTTGACAAGCTCAGTAAATACAATATTTATGTAAAAGTAGTATTTTTTTTTAAAGTGGTGCTCAGTTCTCTTGACCATACCTTAGGGAGCCATTGATTTGTCAAAATGTACCTCTTTTTTTTATTATGCTATAATATTTACGCCTGGTACAAATACTGATCAGACTTGGGAAATGCAGGAACCAATGGTCCTATACCCAGGAATGCACTATGATCATAAAGGAATTTAATGAGTGACAGACCTATGTAACCGTTACGATACCTACGAATTTGAAAAATGAACCTTCAGTAGAAGTAATGGGAAATGACACAGGTTATACATGGATAATATATGGCAGTTCATTGTAAATTATATAAATATAAACTAGGCAATAAGTAAAGAAGTATCTGAGGAAGTTGGTATTTACCAAACATTTATAGTAGTTAGGTAATAAGGAATGTGTTGTACTTATTTACTGATGACAAAAGTATACATCCTAACATTGAAAATATGGTGGGGCATGTGGCATAAAAGTGCCATAAAGAGTATACCAATCAGGGGTATGGCCTAGAACGCTGATGGCATACAATTCGTTAAATTTGATATGAACACCATCAACATAATGTGACATCACACCATCAATAAGACAGTTGTTAATAAAATTTCATGCAAAGTCAATAAAGGTCATGAGTCCGGTTCCTGGTCTAGGCCTGCATGTATGTATGTATGTATGTGTGTATATGTGTGTGTGTAAGTATGTATGTATGTATGTATGTATGTACGTACGTGTGTATTTATGTATGTATGTATGTATGTATGTGCGTGTGTGTATTTATGTATGTATGTATGTATGTATGTGCATGCGTGTATGTATGCATGTATGTATGTATGTATGTATGTATGTATGTGTTAGGGAACTAATACAGCATGAACTGATGTGAATGTGATATTTTTAGTGTAAGGAGCTGGGGAAAATTTGTGGTGCTATATAAATATATGTTAATAGTGTGATTGGTTGATTTTGACTTTGTGATTAATGTGAGAATGTATGTGATTTTTGGGTCAGAAGGATGTTTTTGTAATCAGAGGCTAATGTCACAGTGGGGATTCAGATCATATCCTCTACATCAAAATAAATTGAATACAGTAAAGCCAAATGATTAAGGTTCTGCATATTTCTTTTTAATCTTACATTTATTAAAACTTTAAATTATTATGGTTTTATTTGGTTGCTTTTGTATATCAACTCTTGGAAATGACCCATGTACCAAAATGTGTAATTAATTACACATTTTCCATACACATTTATTTATATGTTTTGCAATATCCAGTTACCTACTATGGAATCATGTCAATTACTACATGCAGACACATACCCACAACCCATAAATATATTATTAGAGTTTTTGTTGCCCTTTACATATTTTTGCAGTAATTTTAAGGTTCATTTTCTATATATGCTATTTATCCTGAAGATATTTTATTAATTATATCCTCGGCCATTTGGTATCACACCTCCTTACAACCTTGCCCAGTATCCCTGAGTAGCACCAGACAATGGTCCAAGTACCACCAGTGCTACAAGCACCACAGGTTGAGAACCCCTGCTCTAGATCATTGACCTAAATAATGGCTGTGGACTTCTAATATGGACTTGTAATATCCTGTCTGGCCCCTAGGGGCAATACTGTACTTTCTGGCCTGCAGTTGTGGACATTTTCCTGACCTGTTCCTAGGGGCTGCTGTTAGACCTCTCTGATCAATCCCCAGTACCTCATCAGCCTGCTTAATGTTGTTTCCTGTTGGTCCCCTTAGCTGCTGTATGATTTCCAGTCTTCTGCTGATTCCTTCATGCATCTGTTTGTAGCTCCTCCTTGACCTGTGTGTTGCTTTTCCTCTGAGTCTGCTCCAGTATGTATCTCTGTACCCCAGTTTCTCCATCTGTTTTGTGCTCAGTGTGTTTTATGTTTTCAGTAATTGTATTATTGCATTTAGTGTACCCCGTTGCCTCTGCCTATGACTGTGTTATCTTGACTCCTGCTTCCATTTGCATTCTTTGTATTATGACCTCTGTTTAGTGGATCTGTGCATTTTGTTGTATTCCGTGTTTATGTTTGCTGTTGGCTTCCTTGTTACCTCACATTACTCATAACCACCATTTTACAGGACGCATTACATTTTACTACCCTATTCTTAGACAACATATATGGTCAGACACCTGCATTGAGCTTGTATACTTTGTGCCCACACGCTATATGCCATATATGCTTAGCCAACCAGAGCTACTATTGAATGTGCCTTTGGATTTTACCCAGCCCACCCATGTGTTGCATGTGGCTCACTATGTGCTAATTTGCATTCTCCTCATGATCAGGCCCTATGTTTCAAAACATAAATAAATGGGAGTTTTACTTCATAATACAGCTATATTGTGTTAAACTCACTGGTTCAGCATCATGTCTCTGCTAGGACCATACTTCTATTTTAGAAAGTATGTATCAGTCATATTGGGGAGGGGTAAAGCTCCCTAAGCAAGCTAAGGATTAGTGACAGTGGTTCTTTTTTCCAGATCTGCTTGGAATCCTGTTATAATTAACATCATGGGCTAAAAATAGGGGCTTGTATGGTCATTGGGGTAGAACCAGAAGAACAGCAGACAGAGGACTTACGCAAGTAATTTGCGTAAGTCCCCTGTCTGGGAACATCTATGCATGCACGCAGCAGATGTTCCCTGTGCTTAAGTACTATTGGACCTACTTACTTACGATGAAGGGGCAGACCCTTCATTTATGATGTCTTTATCACCGCCATCTAGGTCATAGCCATTTAAATAAGGGGTCGGGGGCGGCGGAAGCCCGTACAGCCGCAGACCTAGTTATAATAGTTAAGGTAGGAATCTGAACACGCAATGTATTATATGTCATCATCAGCATACCAGAAAAGAATAAAGACAGTGTATTAGTTTGCAATTTAAATGATAATGGCACAAAGGGTGGTGGAACAGTAATCAGTTATTTGCTAATATACATATAAGTCAGGTTAGATGGACTCCATTAATGTACTGTAACTTAAACATTAACTGAAAGTAGTTCAGTCTTGAAAAAATAACATTTGGTCAATTTAGTCAGTTCAGTTCCAAAAATAAATAGTTCCTTTTAATACACAGCTTTCAGAGGTTCTGTCATTTTTACAGCATAGTCCCTAGATTAACTGCAACAAGCTTATCTTCTAAGCCTGACAAATAATTCTAAATATCAGAGTATGACCCTTATTTTGCAATGTGTTAGTCCATATGGTGTCGTTTTAAAAACCAATATTCATGAGCCATCCATGGATAGATTTTACACTTTGCTTACTTATTGCATTTCATTATTTAATAGTCTAGGTAGTGAATTGATTTTGTTTTGACACAGTCTCTCTAACTACTCTTCAAGCAACTAAATTAGCGTCATTATTTAGAACATGTTAAGCTCTTGGAAATATTTATCTTATGGATGATATTAGCTCAAATAGGATAATACCATTTAATTCTTTTATTCTGCAGGACTTGTCAAAATGTTAGTAATTTGTTGCAGAACACACATATATGTCAACTTGACAAAACATAATATTTAGAATAAAAACTTATTAAATAAACATATATTTGGACAAAGGAGCTGTTTTTTTCCCCATATAAATCCTAAATGCAAGTGCTGTAAAGAGAGTTAAGTACTAAGTAATCTAATGTATAACATTCCCCCATTCATATTATATATTTCTAAAATGTCAACTTGAATGTCTGCAGGTAAATGCTTCATCTCGTTTGCATTTTACCACAATATTATGTCAGAGGTATGTAGTAATGGGAAAAGTGTAATAAAAAGCATCTGTTCACCTTCGCAGCATAATTAGAATACAAAAACAAAATGCAGCAAACATCATTGTAAAAGCTGCTTTTGAAGTATCTATGCTTCTATTGTCTGACAAATTCACATTCTTAATATGTTCTAAAGAGAATAAAATATTGAAACAGCTGCAGACCACCATCAGTGAAAAGTAATGGTGTGCTCACATAGTGCCATTACTTTATACAATACATGGAATTGCTCAAGGTGACTGCTTGAGATGTACTCACAGTACTGGAAATACGTGAAAACAAATTAAGATAGGTTGTCAAGGATGCTATGATATTATCATAGAGTGTCATATATAGATAACACGGAGGGGGGAGTAGTGTCACAATAATGTGAATTTACTATGTGTGTTCGATCAGGTAGCCCTTCATAACGCAAAAAATTGCTATCGATAAATCAATCCTTCCCTCTCTCTCTCTCTCTCTCTCTCTCTCGTTTCCTTTTCTGCAGCTTAATACATCTGTTCCCAGGTCTCTCTTTCACTTTTTGTCCTCTCTACCGGCTCTCTCCTCCACTCTAACTGCTCCTGGTCTCTCCTCCTCTTATTTCCTTCTCTCCCAGCTCCTCCACTCTGCCCACCTGCTGCTGGTCTCTCCTCCACTTATTTCCTTGTCTGCCAGCTCCTCCACTCTGCCCACCTGCTGCTGGTCTCTCCTTCACTTATTTCCTTTTCTCCCAGCTCTTCCACTCTGCCTACCTGTTGCTGGTCTCTCCTCCACTTATTTCCATCTCTCCCAGCTCCTCCACTCTGCCCACCTGCCGCTGGTCTCTCTTCCTTCTGTTGTACTCTCTCCCAGTACTCTTCTCACTTAGTATCCTCTCTCTTGGCTCCGTCCTCTGTTCTGTTCGATCCCGATCTCTCTTTCACTCTATTGTGTCTTCTCCCCGTTCTTTTCTCCGCTTTACCTGCTCCTGGTCTTTCCATCACTCTGCCATCCTTTCTCCTGCCTCTCTACCCTCTCCTTTCCTTCACTCTGTCACTCTCTCCTCTGCTCTGTCCTGTCAGCTATTGCACTCTCTTTTCTTCCCTTTTCTTCTCTCATTTTCCTATCTTATGGTGCTCTGTCCTGCCAACCGCCGTTGGAGTAGTTAGTAAATTAATAATAAGGGATTATGGTTGAGGTTACTGTTAGGATTATTGAATGACAACCACAGTAAGCGTTGGAATTGCAATACTCTATGTGACAGTTGTCGAGTTAACAACCCTGTCAGATAGGAGAAAGTCAATCAGTTAGACTTTTAAGTGCTTGCATATTAAGCGTCTACTTTTGGTCCAGCATCTTTACATACTCCATCCCCAATGACATCTCTTTCTCTCCCCTGCACTAGTTCAGCAAGAGAAAAAAAAAAAAAGGAGGGTATTATTTCACTGTCAGTCTGTCTGGATGTTCTGTAATGGAAACAATTCTGCCATAGCCTCTTTCTCCCATTAAAGTATGGAAATGAACTCTGCTTTGAGAGTGTGCTTTACTTGTAAGCATTTAAAACTGTAATATAGATGTAGTAAAATGTCATTTATGAACTACTAATGATGAAGTTTTTTTTGTTAAAGTGCTTAAACTTTAGTTAAAATTAGCAGACATGTAATGCTTCCCATGCACAAAGCATTTTGGACTGCCAATTAGTTTGTTTTAGAACAGATTGGCTCCTAATTGCTATGTGAGAATGCCCACAGCAGCAACAAATGTCAAGCAATTTCTCATCAGGATTAATCATTTGTCAATCAGACAATGAGTAAATCCAGTATGCCGATATCTACTATGTCCTAGATGTACACTGATTGGCTAAGTCAGGACAGCCCATAAGGACATTTTTGATCCTCCGAAATCTAAAGAGATGAGTGTGGAAATTGTTTGGTCTCAGTGTCTAATTGATAATTAGCAATACATTTAATTTGCCATAATGCTATGACTTTATTATGTTTTTCGGTGAAAAAAATGCAACAAAACATAACATTTAAACAGGAAAACTATTTTTTTTATAAACTAATTACTGTTAAGACAGGACATTCAAAGGTGGTTAGAGGACTAACTGTAGGCTAAAACTTTTACTATGCTGTAAAAGATTCTTTTTGAAATTAGATTAATGTTACAATTATGACTAAAGTGAATATTAGAACTATATTAAGGAACAGAACAGTTTAGGAGTTGTGCAGAGATGTGCTGAGATGTCACCTTAGAAATAGATACGCAAGTAGCCACATGGGTTGCAGCATGGCAATATGATCAGGGCCACATGACCCCTGAAATGAGCTCTGATAAATGAGAGGGCTCCATGACGTGTCCCTTCTGTGTAGGGACATCTCTGAACTAACTGCTCTATTGTGCTTTAAAATAAAATCACATCTGTCCAATTGGAACACCCACAAATGTGATACAAATCCAATCAGTTATATTGGATCTTTGCACTACAGGAACAAGAAAAACATAGCTACATTGTACAAGAAATCAGTCATTACTCATACCTATTAGTACTGTACCCTTAGTTTCCTTTCTTTTTCTTTAGAATACTTTAACTCTATGACGGAATTAAACTAAACATATATTTGAAATCTAAATCTTTTCAAAGTTTAAAAGCTTAACACCTAACATAACAGTGGTACTGAGCGCTATAGAGGTCTTGAAAGCATTACTAAACCATTACATTCATATTATAATTCTATTATAATAATATATTATGTATGTAGTCTGTGTACAAATGTATTTTACATTGCAGGTGATATTTTTATGCACCGCATTATATTATACAAATTGTGGGGGTTTAGGACACTTCATTGCATTTAGTAGAAACTGGAATACATTTAAATGATTGTACCTGGTTCCAGAATCTGGATATACACCTTTATTAAGGTGATTACAAACTCAGGAGCAGGTCCATGATGATTTGCATTATTATTGCCTACTGTGGACCAAAGAATGGCCTGTTCTCATGGGGGTACTGCAGAATTTTGGAAGACTTGGCAAGTGTGTTGCATGTGTTTTACTTAGGCTGCATACATATTATGTTATAATTGGGTTGATCAACTAATTAGTTGTACAGAGTGTGGACAATCACAATTAGCAGAATTTGCTAAAAGGTCCCGGTCGACTGGATTTTCCAGCATGCTTGATAGATTTGATGTTCTATAGGCCAGGCACTTTTTACCAATGTATGTGGACACTTTATAACCAGCACTAGTTCCCATCAGAGAACCCCTAGTCCATATTCAGGAGCTGTTAATATTTGTAAACAAAGAGTTTACAAACACTGCTGTGTGACTGGATCATACAGAGCACTGAGCACTTTTACCATACAATCTGGCTGGCTTATGTGTATACAATATACAGTATATAACACTCCCCTTATGTATCAATCCCCTCAGTCCTCAGTCCTATAGACTGATAGTCTGTGAGCAGGACCCTCTTACCTACCAAGTCCTTTTGTTACTACCCAGTCTTGTTACAATGGGGTAGATCCAGAACTACGTTTGCCGTACGTTTACTCGCGTAGCGTATTTTCGTGTGTGTACCTTCTATACACTCCCCTAGGCACACCCCTTGAATGTACGTATTTTGTCAAGACACACTTACCCTACCTTACCTTAACTTTTGCCAACGTAACCGCAGTGATCCGCACATGTACGTATGGGCAACACGTATTTACGCAGCTAAGCATGCCCATACTGTACACTTTAAATACAAACCCCTTCCTACTTAACATATTTCCGACGTATTTTGGACTCACGTAAAATTGGCACGCCCACACGTAAGTATTTACGTGACACATATGTGAATGGCCCATACGTTCACAATTACGCTATGTTACTGAGCGTATTTTCTATGATGCGCATGCGCAGTACTTACCAAAAGGTGATTTTACATATCCGGCACGCGTAAATTCGCTCACAAGCGTTGTTCTGGATCTGGCCCAATGATTGTAAAATTGTAAAGCGCAATCTGATGGCACTATATAAAAACAGGACATGATGGCTCTTGTGGTTCCTTGGTGCCATATTGTAGTTCCATAATAACAAATTAATTTAAATAAATTTTTACACAATATTATAGGAACTAAAGCTGGTTGTAAAGTTATAACTAGAAGGTAGGGAACCAGCCCTGGTGGCAACTGACCTGCGGCTGACTGGAATTATGGAGAGGGACCCCATGGTTCTACCAAACTCAGCTGGTAAAGCCTTGCACTGTTAGTGGGGAAATCTCTTCCAGTCTACTCAGGGCCAGATTAACCACAGGGCAATTGGGACGGTCACCCTGGGGCCCCCACACACAAAAAGGCCCCCACAAACATCCAGTCTTCAATGCTCCTGCAGCTCTCTAGGAGCATGGATATCTGTACTCGACTGCGGGTGTGATAGTGTGCTTATGAGGAAGATGTCAATTACTGACATCCATCCTCCTAGACATCTGCGGGAGTGCTGAAAACTGGATAGCCAAAGCTGTTATAATGCGGAAGGGGGCACCCACAATTTATTTGCCATGGGGCCCCCACAAACCTTAATATGGCCCTGAGTCAGTGTGGCCTCACAATGTTTTATTCTGCATTGTATTTTTTTTATTATTATTTATCCTTCATATTTTTTATTGTTGTTAATACACAATTGGCTGATCAGCTGAAAAATTGCATGGTGTGTGGTGAAGATATCGTCTGCTTTGGAAAACATGTGATTGCTCTAAAAATTGGATACTTGATCTAAAATGATTGTTTCAGCCTTTAGGTGATGGTACATGAAAATGATACACAGAGGCATCTGTGCAAATCTGATAGACATTGAATTATCATACATGTTATTTCTAGTTTGCAAAAGAGCTAAATTGCTATAGAAAAAACCCAACAACACATTATTAAGGAACAAATCCACAAACATTAAACATATCACACACACTTTTTGGTCTAGATCAAGACCTAAGTGGTTGTTACATTAGAACGTGTAGCTTTTAGCGTTTACGCTAGTGTAATTTCTATGCACTCCCCTAGGCACTTCCCTTCGCTCGTACGTACTTTGGCCGTTTTATGCTGCCCAAACCCTACCTTAACTTTCCATAGCGTAAGTACTGACGTACATAATGGATTTACGTACGGGACGGCCTAACCCGGCCCATACTGTCCAATCTAAATGCCTCCAAAGCGTAATTACGTGTGTCGTATTGATGCCTCCCCTTTCCTTCGTATTTACGCTGATAGTACATACGTTAGGCGTTACGTGGCATGACATCTGCCGTGCGCATGCGCAGTAAATACAAATAGCCGATTTGACGTCATCGGCTAGCGTAAATACACTAGCGTGCTTAACTCAGAATCTGGCCCTTTATGATTACTGCTAATGACAGTGCATAGGGCCTGATCCAGAACAACGCTTCGGAGCGAATTTACGCGTGGCGGAGACGTAAAATCGCAGTTTTGTACGTATTGCGCATGCGCACCATAGAAAATACGCACATTAACGTAGCGTAATTGTGAACGTATGGGCCATTAACGTATGTGTCACGTAAAAACTTACGTGTGGGCATGCCAATTTTAACTCCAAAATACGTCTGAAATACGTGAAGTAGGCGGGGGGTTGTATTTAAAGTGTACAGTATGGGCGTCCTTAGCCCATAAGTATGTGTGCGTATGATTGCGGTTACGTTGGAAAAAGTTAAGGTAGGGTTTGGGAAGTGTATCTTGACAAAATACGTACGTTCAAGGGGTGTGTCGAGGGGAGTGTAACGAATTTACGCGCACGAAAATATGCTATGCGAATAAACGTACGACAAACATAGTTCTGGATCTACCCCATAGTCTCTAATTACCATATGTTATGTTTTTGGGAATGTTTTTCTTTTTATTCTTTCAGTTACAGGCATCCCCTTCTTGCACCATGCTCCATAAGCACAGCACAGATTCAAGCAAATTGATCTGGCAGCTTTGATATAGTCTCTGTGGATGAGAGTTGATCCATGTTGCCTTGCCAACATGGATGCCATTTTCTTCTGACTCTTCACAGATCCAGAGGAATTTGTGTACTTTTATCTGTTTGCAAATAAGGTTTAGAGGAAATCTCTTCCAAATCCTCTGGAGAGTTTTTGCCAGCACACAAAAAGCTAAAATTTTCTCCCTGGCTGCTGTTAACATGTGATTCCCCTTCCTTATATAAAAACACCCTTTCACATGACTGCTTTAATAGCAATAGTTATTCAATCCTGTGCATTCTTCATTGATTGGTATGATTAGTTTAGAACTGTATAATATAATAGAGTGGATTGTGTTAGTTCTGAGCTATTTTCTGTGCCCACAGCAGCATTTGTCTATCTAAGATGTGCTTTATTTGTAACTGTGGTGGCATACCTTAAAGGAGACAATAGTGCATGCAGGGCCGGTGCTAAGGTGTTCAGCGCCCCCCTGCGAACTTTAATTTTGCACACTCCTGTCTAACAATTTGACACCAGTGACCATCCTAGACTATAATAAGCGTCATCATACAAAACAATTGTAACCACAATAAAACAATGCAAATCATAGTCACCACTATACAATAGTGTCCTAGGGCTGGATCCTTTTTCTCTCCATGGGCTGGATCCAGACTTAAGTAAGTGCTTGAAATTAGTTACTCCATGGCTAAACCATGTTGATTGAAGGGGAGTCATCAGTAGCAAACAGTATTAGAGTTGAGAGGTGATGTTTCCTAGCCCAAGTCTAAATAACAGGGTGATGGTAAATCGTGTCAGTATCTGTGTGCAGTAAGCAATTCAAAGATATATACCTGCATGCAAATAATACAATTAACTTGACTCCCCCTGAAATCAACATGGTTTAGCCCAGGAGTAACAAAGTTCAAGCACTAACTAGGTGTGGATCCAGCCCCTAGTCTCTACATAGATATATCCACCATCCTGTCTCTCCAGCGCCCAGTATCCCCATCATGTGTATCCAGCACCCAGCATCCCCCATCATGTGTATCCAGGACCCAGTATCCCCATAATGTGTATCCAGCACCCAGCATCCGCCATCATGTGTATTCAGCACCCAGTATCCTCATCTTGTGTATCGAGCACCCAGCATCCCCCATCATGTGTATCCAGGACCCAGTATCCCTTATAATGTGTATCCAGCACCCAGCATCCACCATCATGTGTATTCAGTACCCAGTATCCTCATCTTGTGTATCCAGCACCCAGCATCACCCATCATGTGTATCCAGCACCTAGTATCCCCATAGGCCCTGATTCAGAGATTGAAAATAAGAACTTAAAGTTACACCTGGGCTAAACCGTGTTGATTTCAGGGGAGTCAAATTTCATTTGGTGCAACAGTATTATACTTAAAAGGTTATGTTTCCCAGCTCAAGTCTAATTAGCAGTTTAAAAGTGAAGCTGATCAGGTATCTGTGTGCAATAAGTAAAAGCAAAGCATTATCCCTGCATGCATAGAATAAAATTAACTTGACTCCCCCTGAAATCAACATGGTTTTGCCCAGGTGTAACTTTAAGTTCTTATTTTCAGCCTCTGAATCAGGCCCATTGTGTATACAGCACCTAATATCCCCCATCATGTCTCTCTAGCACCCAGTATCCCCATCATGTGTATCAAGCACCCAGTATCCCCATCATGTGTATCCAGCACCCAGTAACCCCATTGTCTCTCCACCTCCCAGTATCCCCATCATGTGTATCCAGCACCTAGCATCTCCATCATGTGTATCCAGCACCCCCCATCATGTCTCTCCAGCACCCAGTATCCACATCATGTGTATCCAGCACCCAGTATCCCCATCATGTCTCTCCAACACACAGTATCCCCATCATGTCTTTCCAGCACCCCCATAATGTCTTTCCACCACACAGTATCCCCATCATATCTGTCAACCAACCCCCATCATGTGTCTCCACATCCCAGTATCCCCATCATGTCTCTCTAACACATAGTATCCCCATAATGTCTTTCCTGCACCCCCATAATGTCTCTCCCCCACACAGTATTTCCATCATGTCTGTCCAGCACCCCCATATTGTCTCTCCACCACACAGTATCCCCATAATGTCTTTCCAGCACCCCCATCATGTCTCTCCACCACACAGTATTCCCATTTTGTCTGTCCAGCACCCTCATCATGTCTCTCCACCTCCCTGTATCCCCATCATGTCTCTCTAGCACACAGCATTCCTAATTTATGTCCTGTCCAATTACTTACCTTTGAAGTCTTCTTTCTTCCGGCTGCTGCCTCTCCTCAGAGGCAGGCTCTGTGACGCTGATATGACCTCAGGTCACTCCAGCGTCATCAGTGAGGGGGAGGCACTGCTGCACTCTGCATCTGCTTGTCACACAGACAGAGCAGAAGAGAATGGATGCCGCTGTTAGACTCTGTAAGGCGCTCTCATCAGAGTGATGAGAGAACCTTACATTGTTTAACAGCGGCATCCATTTCAGTTCTGCAGTGCAGGGAGCGGCTCCCGTCGGCCCTGGGTGCATGCGACGCATATCATGTTACTGTGACAATTCTTTATAGTTGTGATGCTTTATTAAGTACTGCTGGTTTCTATTTCACCACCATATGACATATGGTGTATGACACCTATGTCATACACCAAGTAGAAGTGAATACATGTAGTCATATTAATGCCTCTTTCAGATCACCGCAAGCCGGGTGCAAAAAAAAATCCAGTTTTAAGTCCAGCTGACCCGAGAAATTCCTGATCCTGTGTCTGCCATGACAGTGTTAGTGTGGCGTTTAGCTGCAGGGGAGGGATTTGTGTACTGTTGCCATAGGAATAGTACACAAATCCTTCCTATCACTTTTGTTTAGGATATACTTGGGTGGTACCTTACACATTACACCCCTTCCTGGGTCAGACCCAGGAAAAACCCTTCTTTTTTCCTGGGTCTAAATCCCAGGTCTTTAGACCCAGGTCCAGGCAAAGGGGACCTTTTCAGATCACCATCAAAAACCTGGGTTTTAGCCGATACCCGGGTTTTTGGTGGTGATCTCTTATCAATCCTCTTACCTACCCAGCCTGTTTGTTACAACCCAGTCTTCTTACATTGATTGCAAAATTGTAAAAGCACAATCTGATTGCACTATATAAAAACTTCAACATTCTGCACCACTATTTATTGATAGATGTATTATAAGGATTTTATATAACACCATCAGATTAGCGTAGCACTTTACAATTTTAACAATCATTATAACAAGACTGTGTGGGTAAGAGGGCCCTGTCTGCAAGCTTACACTACATTGGACATTGATACATAAGGGCAAGTGCTATATATCACACAATGTACCAGCCAGCTTGTATGGTAAAAGTACTTGGTGCTCTGTATAATCCAATTACTAACAGTATTAAAGAAATAATGATGTAACTGGGGTAGGTGGAGCTAACGAGAGCAATGGTGTGTGTTGTGATTGTCAAACACTTCATTGGGAGAAAATAATCAATTAAGATAATGGACAGGATTCAGAGATTCACACGGACGCCGCAAGGCGTGACACTCCCCTTACACGGCCGTGTTGTAGGTGACTTACGCCACCATAGAGCACCCTTATCCCTGTGTGTGTAATTACAAGCGTACATTAAGGTACGTACGTGCGTATCTATCTAACCGCACCCTCAAATGCCCAATTAAATGCACCAACCCACCCAGTCTCACGCAACTTTGAACGTACGAACTGAAATCCCGCTCCTCTGTACGTGTGTACGATTCACAAGTGTAATAAACTTCCGTGCGTAAATACAGCGTAAATAGCGTAAATAAAGTTACTACGCATGCGCAGTTGAACCGATCCTAAAAATACGCACGCAATTCCACGTGAAAACTGATCTCTGAATCCGGTCCAATATTTTTATGTTAATACAGGACAGGGTAAGTGTGGAATATGAGCACTAGCAAACACAGGAGATATAGGACCAGATTCAGAATTAAGAACGTCTGGTAACTTACGCACGCAAAATGCGTAAGTGGAGTGACTTCTATTCAGGGCGCATGTGCAGACCATGGAGATACGAAGCGTAATTGGAAAGATGCGTAAGTAATTTCCGCACGGTAAAAAATCCGCACGCACATAAAAGAACGGACGGATTATTAATTATTATGCGTCAATCGGAATGTAAATAGCAAAAAATATGCTGGTAATGCAGTAGACGTGCAGATCTATATGTGAACGTTTAACTTCCGTCACATATACGCACGCTAATGATAAGGTTGCTTTCACAACACGGAAATTTATTCATTTTGCAAAACGTACTTATTTTGTATGAACGTACGGATCTATTACGAACACACGGAAAACACTCTTAATTCTGAACACGGTCCATAGTCATTCAGGGTGACCATGTGAGAACAAATGAGTGGCATCTCAAGATTACATGTATGCCCAGGTAGTGTGAAGTGTCAAACCCAGACATGGGGCAATAAGCTCCTGCCTCGATTGTTCTTTATTATTTTTACTGGCATTATTGACATTGCTACTGCTGCCGACACTACAAAACCTTGCATGTAATTATGAAAGACAGTCAGATAAATGCACGCACGGACTCACACATATATCTTCATATTTAAAGATCTAAGTGCAATGATATATCTGATTTTTCTATAGTGTAGTTGAAAAAGGGTTTTCTTCCCAGCTGAAGGGATCAGCCTTTGTCTAGACTGCCTGACAAGCTTCATGTTTGTCCTTTATCTTAGGCATTCTGAAATGAAATGCGCAGACTATCTGCAATGAAAAAATCTGCATATATCCTGCTGAGAATGCATTTTATGTGTAGGGTCATTAATTTCCCATTAAAAATGCATTTTGAATATAGCTCTGGAAAAGTATTTTCCTATGGCAGATTCTTATGTAATCAATTTTATTTCAGCATTAAAGCTATGCTGTTTTTGCTTAATACGATGTTGATACGGACAAGAAATTTAACAGTCTAGGTTTACTGAAGTATAGTAGCATGAACGTTTTATATGAATAGTCAAATTAAAAGAAAAAAGTAAACATTCAAAGACAGATTATAAAATTGGCTACATTATATTATCATTGTAAATTATAGCTAGGGTGTTGTTAATTGCTTGCTACCTTGCTTTGCCCACCTCTACCATTGTCACTATCGGCAATAATCAGTAATCTGCTTTACATCTGTTGTAACAATCAGCAGGTTATATGTATAAACTGATGCTCACAATGACAGTTGCATTATTCTTTTTTTCCATTTTAAGTACACATGCAAAACAACTATTAAAAACCCCTAAAATAAGCATGTTGCAGTGTTTCATTTAAAAAATATGAATGCTGTTGTTTTAGTAAATAAATTAGTACCTCAACCTGACTTTTTGTTTTTGTGGCAGTAATTAATTTGAAATTAAGTGGATCTAAATGATTGGTGTACTACAAGCACAACAATCCATTCATGTAAAATGTAAGAATATTCAAAGTAAACACAGAATTTTGGGAAGTTTATAAATAAATAAATAAATAAATATTGTGCTTAACCCTTTACATGCACTAGATTTCTTGTTAGTTAAACCCATCACATTGGAGTTAAGTTGTCCTTTATCCTATGTTTAGGATAACTCCGCATAGGAAGTTAATATAATTCATATTGTCAAAATGTTGACTAAAGTAGCATAAAACAGAACTGTATTCTGAATATGTCAACAAACAAGGTGTGCTCTTTTGTAAAATGCTTTCCCATAGATGGGGGTCAATAATAAATGTTTAGAAGTCATGCATTTAAACTGTTTTCTTTGTTATGTCCTGTATCTATACCTTGCTCCAGTGCTTATAGTTTCTCTGCAGATTATATTACGATTAGTAGGTAGGCATAGAAATCTAATTGCTGAGAAGAGTGGACCGAATCCAGAGTTTGAAATCAGGAAGAAAACAAGTGGAAATTTACACCTGGGCAAAACATGTTAAATTGCAGGCAGTGGTCGAAGTGGAAATTTAGAAATAGCAGAATGAAAATATAGAAATAATAGAAGTGAATGGAGACTTATAGCCTTTCAATGAAACCAGTGGCGGTAAAAGTGACGGTATGGCATACCTCCGTATACCCCCTCTCTTTGAGCCCTAACTTCAGGGAAGGCAAATTTAATTTGATGCAACTGGTGTGATTTGCGGCTTCTGTGATCTGTCTTTGAAGCACTACAGTGACGACTCCCATCATTTGTTGTCAGTTTTCCGCAAGACTCTATGAAGAGTCCAATGGCGACAGGTAAATTACATTTTTCCTAAACATCTCCTTCCAGTAACCTAAACTTAGCCCTCTCCTAACCTTTTCCTCACTCACTAACCCTCCCTTAAACCTAATCATCCTTGTCCCACAGCGTAATCTTAACCCTCCCTTCTACTTAGCCTTTCCCTAACCTTCCCTGTTCGCAGCACAACTTTAACCCTTACCTCTCCGGAGCCTAACCTTAACCCTTCCTGTCTCGCAGCCTAATCCTAAGCCTAATTGTTTCTTCTCCTCGAGGCAGAAGCAATTTGTGAACCTCTTTTAAATTGAGTGGAATAAAGGGGCCCTTTTTCGTACCGACGACTTATACTCCAATAAAAAAAAGTTTTGTCCAGGTGCAACTTTCCACCTGTTTTTATTTCACTTGAAAACTCTGAAACAGTTTAAATATGAAAATATGAAAAGTATTATGTGACATACTAAATATATTTGTGAATTTTATAAATGATCAACCCCAAACTAAGGACCCCAGCTCCACCTCTTCAATTTGCACACCTTATCTTGTTGAAGGAGGCAGACCAAGACTCCGTCATGGGAGAGGCGACCTGGCGATCATGAGCAGAGTGTGTATGCCTCTGCTTGGCAGATATTTCTTCCCCATCTTTGCTGTGCCAATTTTATAATGGTGACACGTCACCTTTACCAACACAGCAAAGTCCCATCAAGTACCTCTGCCTGACACTTAACAACTCTGCAAAGCCCTCAATAACTGTTGTACAAAAAGCAAATTACCCTTGTCCGATAAAAGAACCCCATACTCTCTAGATAGAGACATTTGGTCGGGACAAAAATGAGGATGGGAAATGACGTTACCCCCCAATGATAAAAATAGCTTTCCGATAGATCTATTAACCAATTTAGGGGCTCCATCATTCTTTTTGATAGATTCCCGTCCATGCGAAGTTTTCCTCGGTATCATATTGGACCAACATATGGGCAAAGAATGAAACAGTTTCTGAATGGCAGTTAAATCCCCCTTAATTGCACAGAATTTAATGTGACCCAAATCATTACCCCCAAGGTGCATGGCTAAACACTGAGGAACCCCAAAAACCTTACTCAGCACCATGATCCGGGCTGAACGGCCTTGAGGTACATGACCTGAAATTAAAAAGAAAAACATATCCCAAAACTTTAAGTGAAAAAGAGCCAGATCAAGAGATGGGAACAATTGCCCACTTAAACATGCAGCGTGCGTAAGGGGGCTGAATGGACTGGAAGGCACATGCGCCTTTCAGATGTTATGTCAGTTTTAACTGATGTAACAACCATCATTCAGTGGATTTTAGGATCAAAGGGGCTGTGCTTCCCAACCCCTGCTAAGGTGGGTTGGGGGAAGCATGTTAATTGTACAGTGTGGGTGTCACTACCCACATACGAGCGGATCAGCCGTCGGATGACTTCTGGCAATTGAAAACCCATGTAAACAAATGAGTCTGAGTGCAGTGGCATTAATTAAAACACAGACTCAATATTAAATTTGGCCATGAGGGCACCCCTGGCACACAAACACACCATCTCCAGAGCCTGTTTAAACAGTTGGTATGGTACTGATGGTACTGAGCAAGCAATAGCTTTATTAACTGATGAGCCTTCAGGATAAGATAAATTAACCTATAATTCTATGGTGTCTTTTTTGGAACAATTCCAACCGGAGAAATTGTAATACTTGTGTTTCCAGAAAACACTATTTTAACATAGCCTCTAACCTAATGTGAGTGGACGCCTTGTGTAGGGGGCCTATGGCCTTCCCCTGACATAGTGTATGGTTTGCAATCCTTTGCAGAACGCACTCCACAATTTTGTGCAGAGATGTTGGCATGTACATACTGCGCCTCTTGTGCAGCGAGAGTTGTTTAATGCAAAGCACTTGACTTTCCCTGAGTTGGTGAAAGACAACCTTGCCTACTGACATCGCCTACGAAAGGAAGAGGAATCAGTAGCATTGGAGATACGCATCCATATCCCCATATTACTTCGACTAATCGTGCCGCATTCCCGATCTCGCATTAGCATACATATCATGTGTGAGATGGAGATATCTTAAAATCCCCATATTCTGTGTCACACAGCATTACATATAGCAAACAGACACCAAGGTTTTATATGCACCCTTTCATTCCGTCCTTTCTTAACATATCAACAAAACACCCCTGTTTTATTCGCTTATGAGTAGAGTGTCGTATATCCCATGTAATTGCGATATTGGTGCACAAAATCAGGAGAGGGTAGAAACGTTTACAAGGGGCTTTTTCTCTCTTCTTTCGCATTTTTAGACAAATTATTGTTGGGATTTTTACTTTGTAAAGTTTTTTCTTATCAATATCATGATCTTAGCTGGCCGAATTTGCAATGCGGATGACGCTATGCTGGAACTAACACTGCCTGTAACTAATTGCTCTCCCTAGAAATGAATAGAATTTGCAGGCTCACCTGGATTCAACCCGCTCTCTGGTCTAGATAAAGATCTTCTCCTGTGTGGTTCAGACTCCTACGAAGTACCCGGTAACTCTCTGCTGCCACTTTTTGACCACCGGAGACTCTGCAACATGCAAAATGTTAGCCACTGACCTAGATAAATCAGGACTTATTCTACCCCTTTTCCTACTAAGATCTCCCGAGTTGTTGGTGACGGGAATTTTCTTAGGACTGACTAGCCATGACTGGGAAGGGAAAAGGGGCATACCTTGCAACATTTGAACACGTTTTGCCTAAAGAAAGGCCAAGAATCCACCTGAAAGATAGTTGTAGGGAATGGCCATTGTGAACTGTGAAGGGCATTTGAGGAGGAAGATCCCTTAGTCTGGGGAAGAATCATGCAAGCCATCAAAGGTAATGGGGGTGTGTAAATTTGGGATTTCTGGATGCCACAGAGGGAGGACATCCCAAGGGCACCCTCCTCCAAGGGAAACCATGGGACTACCTAATAGGGCCGGTGTGTCAGGAATAAAATCATTCACAAAAGAAATGCTGTCACCCTCATCAACACTCTCATCCACATGTCCCATATGTCCTTACTGACCCCTTGTTGCATCCAAAAATCCAACATCTTTCCCCATATCATAAACACTATGCCTTTTATTGATGAAGTGAGGCCCAGAGACCACCCCTTGCTGCACACCCGGATAAGGGTTAACATCTCCCAGATTATCATTATTAACTGCAGCAACCATGTTTGTGGAGGAATGCCCCAAATGTCCTTTTTAACTCAACCCCTCTTAAACACCTTATATTATTTGCCTGCCTGTCAAGGCTAGACATGCTGCCGGGACCTGCAGGATGCTCCCTACCTGGAAGCATAGGCATCGCTCCCCCCTGTGCAGCCTCTAGTTATTGAGTCACCTGGTTCTGTGAAGAACCGAACACTGGAGCTGGTGGCCCCTCCATTGCACGGGGGCCGCCATATTGCCTGGCCTCATACTGACAGACATCAGCACAGCAAAAAACTGCCTCTTTAATGTGCAAGCACTAGCTCCATGGCACACTATGGATGTTTGTGCCGCCAAGAAGCGAAGAGGAGCAGAGCAGTGCCAGACAAAATGAACCATGAGGGCTGGTAAGGAACAGTAAATCAGAGAAGAAAATAAGAAGAAGAGGAGCTGAATAATAGAGACAGAAGCAGAATGAAGGAAGAAAGGACCAAAGAGACTGTAATGAAGAATATAAGAAAGGATAGTAAAAAGGGTATAACAAGATGAGAGGAGCTGTAAAAGGGAAAATACAGAAAGACAAGAACAATACAATATTATAGCACAGCCAAAACTCAATGAAACGGTAAGGAGGTACAGCTCAATGCTCAGCCTTCCAAACGAAAGTTAAAAGAGTTAGAAACACAGACCCTAGCAACCTTATATTAATTAAGTCACCTGACCTAAACCACCTAAACCTTTCAACCAAGTATTACAGAACCTGTGATAAGATTGTTCTAGAAACATTAACTACCAGTTGTTTGCTGTGGAACAAGCCCCAATTGGTTATTTATGTTACCTCGCACCTATGCGGTGCTCAGTTCTTCATATTACACATTGCAAATGACATTTTAGCTTTACAGTTTTAAGATACATTCTATACATTTGACAGTTACGTTAATCATTATGGGCCTAATTGTCATTTACTTATGAGAATTTACTTTAGCGGCTTGCGGAAGTTGGGTGTGCATGTGTGTCAGATGTGGATCTCCTTGCGTACGGAACAAACAATCTGCATGCCTAAATACAGTAATCCCTGCAAACGAGGCGGGGAAAGGCATGTAGATTAAATATCTGCATAAGTGTCCAGAACACCGCACGAGAGAGAGAGAGAGAGAGAGAGGTGGCAGGGGAGCTCATTTCCCTCTTTTGTGTGGACTTACAGGCCTCTGTGCCTATGGAAAATGGTCTGGATCAGGCCCTACACTAAGTATGAAATTTTAAGAAATTGAACCAGTTTAATTTGAGGAAAGCTGTTTAGAAAATGCATTTGAACCTCTTTAGTTATATTTATGTAGGACATAATTACTTAAATTACTTAAATGTGACTGTCACTTTTGGAGTCTGAACACAGCACTGTGCTTGCAAATTACAATATGCATGGTCAGGAGATTTGTACAAACAATGAAAATCACTAAACTAGTCGCTACAAGGAATGTTATTTTAAAGGATGACAGACACGTCCACCAAGTAATGGCTAGGAATCTGAAGATTTATCATGAGGTGCACTGTCTGTGTACAGGAGTCTAAGGAAGAATTACACTAGACAAGCATATTGCACAGATTGCACAATATCTGCAGAGAAGTACACATAAAACAACATTGCCACCTACGTTCACATAGGAAATTATCAAAGTAATAATGTTCTGTAAAACGATAATCCTAAAATAAATATAACACATTATGAGAAAATATAACATTAGTTTCCAGGATAAGAATGAACCTGGCACTATCATTGTTTCAGATTACATAAATTAAATGGTAATGAATTTTAAATATGACAAAAAAACATTGTATAGGAATAGAACATTTTTGCTGAGGTTAAGCTTAACAAAAAATAAAAGTAAGCAGCAAAAAACAAAAAAACAAAAACAAAAATTTAAAACAATAAAAAAAAAGAAACCCAACTAATCTTAAAAGTAAATAATCATCAAAATGGCTATTCTAAGCAGGGCCTGGTTATGGTTACTGATGCCCTAGGCTAAAATGTGCAAAGCATTGACATGCCTTTCACGCCAGGCTTTGAATGAGTCAGGGCTGGCGCTGGATACCTTCAGCCGCTGTCTGCTCCAGAGCTCCTTCAGCATGCACCATTTTCTTGTTGCTGGGTGACCGGTTGGTAAAAGCACAAGCTGCGGCAATATGAATTCAGAGATCTCTGTAGTTCGCTGTGATAAACCGACGCGTTTCACTCCACAGGGGGGCTTCCTCAGGAACAGACTTTTTTTCAAACCCCTTCAGGGGAACTTGGGCAAGTGTGGGATTCAAGTACTATTGGTGCGAATTTATCGCTTTGTGAGAAAGTATTACCTGATTGACAGTTAACA
The DNA here is from genome assembly GCA_011038615.1 of Limnodynastes dumerilii. NCBI lineage: Eukaryota > Metazoa > Chordata > Amphibia > Anura > Limnodynastidae > Limnodynastes > Limnodynastes dumerilii. Next base: position 393,428 of record WWET01000234.1, on the reverse strand, counting down.
TTGTCTCCTCTTATAGGTGTAATGTTTTGTGGGTTAGAGGCTTTCTTGACTGACAGTAGTCTGTCTCCTCTTAAAGGTGTAATGAGTTATAGCCTCAGGGTGGTCCTTGCAGTTAAGGATCCTCTTGGTGTAATATCGATTTTAAGAATGAGCGTAAGGGGTGGAATCTTATGAACTGAGATCCCTATAGAGGTGGGATCAAAATTATGGGAGGAAACTCAGCTGGAGCGTTAGAAGTGGTTAGCAGGTACAAAGGATGATGTCATTGTGTGTGCAGCAGTAGGAATGTAAGCAGTTGGAAAAGATAACGTGATGAGAAATGTATGTGCAAAATATAGAGTTGTGATGCTAAAATGGGAAAAAAGTGGATAGAGAAATATAAAAAATATATATATAAACATCCCATTCTTCTGGACCCACCTACATAGACGCAGTAGCGGGCCGTATGCCTTAAGACCGCGTATATGCAATCTACATTGCAAGAAGTAACGTAGATTACGTTACAAAATTACTGCGCATGCGCATTAGCACTTTTCTGAAAACTTGCGTCCGGAGCTCTGCATATGGCCCAGCGTCTTCTATCTTTTGTTGGGAACTGACTGGAAGAGAACAGCTCTTTCGAAAAAGGGTTGTTCGCAGTGGGGACCCACATCTATCTCTTAGTATTTCATACAGACAGTATAGTATAGTTCAGAAAACTATTGAATATCACCAATCTATAGACTCTGAGCTCTGACATACAGTATATGACTAACTGAACTTTAGTCGTGCAATACCTATCATACCTTCATGAGCATAAACACTTGGATCTGTATTTCATAAATGCAAAAAATTGCATAAAAGTTTGTTGTGAAAAAATTTATAGAATTATACATTTATAGAATTATATTAGACGCTAATAACCTTTTAATATAGGTATAATATGGATTTTGATGTAATTCAATTGATCCTATTGAAATGCAAGTACTCAGTTCTAATTACACCACCAACACACACAATTTTTTACCTTTTTTTATCTATGACTGTATGTTGCATGGTGATATATATACAAAGTATTAATTGTAGTGCTAAACCAAAATTGTCAATTTATTTCCCGTCTCTGAAACTATATGAAGATATTTTTACTCAGTCAAATATCTTATTAAACACGCATGAGCTTCCCATCTCTGATCTAACAGTTCCATGCCCTGTTTGATTTGATAAAGCTCTTTCATATCTTTAAAACACTTGTAACATTAGAATGGATCTGGCTGTTCAGTGCTTACTAAAAATTCCTGGAACTTATGAAGGAATGTAACCATAGTTAGCTTTTAGGAGTTTAAATGCTCAGATATTGTTTTTGTAAGACTATAAGATTCATATATCAGTAACTTACATACACATTATAAAGTCAGTTTGAAAGACAATGGGCTTGATCCAAAGTGTAATGTATACCTAACAAAGTTACATACATTTACATATTTTCACACTGTGCATGCCAAGAAAATAATGCAAATGTGGCTATTCAGACTAGAACGCAATGCACAGCTGCTACTGCTTGCCATCTGAGGGGCATTCCAGAGGAGAGAAGGGGTGGACTAGAGTAGCAAATAAACAGTAATGAGGCATTTCCACAAATGAGCAGACTCCAGACCTGAATATTAGCAGAAATGCACATAAACAAATTTTCACCAGCTACAAAGTACAAAATGAAGACTCCACAACTCGAGACCACTGAATCAGTGTTTAACATTGTGATTGCTTTAATGGAGATATGGAAATGCTGCATATGCTTTGATTTGACCACTTATGTAAGTCAGGTAAAGCTTGTTGCATTTAAAAAAACAAATTACTTTTTTTTTTTTTTTTTGGTCTTTACTTTATTTATGACAATACATTTTATATAGCTAATAATTATATATAATCCTGCACTTTGCATTGTGTCTGGTTAAATCGGGAAGAGTATGTTATTCATACTTGAATGTTATCTGACCAGTCGCAAAATACCACACTTGCCTACAGATCCAGAGCCATGCTTCATGTCTGGATCATTTTTAATGGAACATAGCGTTAGCCTTTTAGTAATACCAATAAAACTTCTTTCAGAGTTTAAACCTTTTAATACCTGTTGCCTACTTTTGTATCTTCGATGATCGTTAAATTCACTGCCCACCGGTACCACCATAACTCAATTTAGCCCAAGTGTGAAGTAATTTTTAGAGGGGAGGATTTATAAAAAAAAAATCGATGTACTTACATTTATACTATATGTATGTTTATACATAGATAACTTAAATTTTATGAATTTCTGCATCTCCATCGATAAAGCACCTACTAGTGCAGGTGCTCCAGACCAGAAGTGGAACTAGCGAGTTGTGGGCCCAGGTGCAAAAAATATGCTTTCAGTCTCCCCCACAGCTTGCGCCCACCCACGCACACAAAGACACATTAAAATAATAATCCCTCTGTATCTCTTCTATAAAATCCCCTTTTCTCCCCTGTATCTATTCTAAGCAACTCCCCTTTTTACCCCTGTATCTATCCTATATAACCATTTTCTCCCCTGTATCTATCATATATACCCCAATTCTCTTTGCCTATATCTTATACACCCCACTTTCTCTTCTCTCTACATTTCACAACTTTTCTTTATTAATAAGCTTTTAACATTTTTTCTTATCTTTGCTGTTTTCTCCTCTCTTCTTCTCCCTCTGTCCTACGTGGCACGCTCTGCTTTCTGAATAACACCAACATAACTTGTCACGTCAGTGTCACACTGCTGCTGCCATAGCAATGCATACGCAGTACCTACACACAGTGTTTCAGGCACGGTGTATGTGACTAATGCTGCTTTCACATCACCAACTGAGAAAAACCAGGGTTTTTCTACCAGGGTTTTTCCGGAAAGAGATGCCGTGTAAAAAAAAAAAAGTTACTTTTAAGCGCACAAATGCCCGAGAAATTCCTGGGTCTGACCCTTTCACATCACCAATGAATTTCCCGGGTTTTAGTGGCTTTTTAACGCGGCAGGGCATGCTGATGCTTGTGGTGCTACTTATAATTTTGATGTCATTATTTTATTTATTTATTTATTTTATGCTTTATATAATTAGCGTTAAATATTTATTTATTATTTGGGGTATTAAATTTAATTTTTTTTTATATACAGGGATATTCAATGTCATAATTTTTTTTATAGGGGTGCATTAAATGTTAAGTATTTTTTTTATGTTAGGGGCCGGCCCTATATTTTATTTATTAGCTAGGAGGGGCATAACTTTGTGTTTTGTTGAACAGGATGACAGGGCATGCTGGCACTTGTGGTTCTCCAAGCGCTAGCATGCCCTGCCATCCTTGGGCATGCTGATACTTGTAGCACTACAAGCTTAAGCTTGCCCTATACTTGCAAAAACATTTTTTTTTTCATTTATCCGATGCTAAAAACAGATTTGTTTACTATTGCCATAGCAACAGTAAACAAATCTGAACTAATCGGGAGGCAATACGAAAGACCCAGGTTGAAAACAACCCTGGACCTTTCACATTGCCACCCTTCCTGGGTAAGACCCAGGAAAAACCCTTCTTTTATCCCGTGTCAAAATCCCGGGTCGACCGGAAGTGGTGGTTTTACATCACCACCAAATACCCGGGTTTTTGCCAAAATTGGTATTTGGTGGTGATGTGAAACAGTATTTGTGGCTCTTTTGTATATGGAAATTTTATTACCTGGACATTGTTTAGAAACTGTCTAAACAATGTCTGGGTAATAAAGTTTCCATATATAAAAGAACTTTCAGCACTAGTCTAACCTCTATGCAGACTATACAATCTCCACTGTTATACCACTGAATGCAGTAATCAACTCAGTAATCCAGAGTGCCAAACAGCTACAATTTTACATTCACACAAAACAGAAAACATTAGGTAGGGTGTCTCCCAAGTCCGTCTATGCAAGGTAAGTGTTTAGTGGTGTGATCACTCGCATATAGTGGGTCCCTATATAGGATCCCCACAATTCCAGTCAAATATTATTTTATTAGGTTATTGATAGTAATAGTTCCATTAGGAATGTCACTATTATATAAAAAGTTGCTAACAGTAACTTTTCATTTACCCAGAACTTTTACACCATATGAAATCATCTTGGACCGTATTCACACTTAAGTAAGTGCAGAATCTCTATGCGTATTTTTATGATCAGTTATACTGTGCATGCCCAGAACTCAAATATACGCACGGAAACCCTGGCCGCCTGATTCACAAACACGGATGTTTGACTTAGGACTGATGCACGCATTGGCAGAGAATGAGTCCCACATGCATAGCTAGAAGGACAAGACTCTTAATGCAAATGAGCTACACACGGGCTACTAATAATGTACAGTATGGACGTTCCAACAGAGTAAGGACTGATTCACAGGTAGGAGTGCCTTGCATAAACTAACATACCCACTGGAAAAGTTAAGGTAGTTCTCGACCACTCGTATGTTGATGAACCGTATTGTTTGCTGTGAGGCCATGCGTCTTCTCTTACTTAGTTGAGGCCACACCTGCTTAATCAATAGATATGTTTTTTTCTTAAATGATACAAATAAAGGCTTGTTTTTAAAATGCAATGATGATTGTATATTTTGTGCAAAACTTTAACCTTGTAAAAGTAGCCATTTTTTTCTAAGGTTTTTTTTTCCACTTTAAATTTTGTGACCAAACACCTTTAGATTTACTTATTTAACTGTTGGTTGTTTGTGTAGTTTATCTTATTTAAATACATTTTTAAATATGTTTATGAAACAGTGTGGTATGCAGTATGCATTTAAATGTTTTGTTTAGTATGTCATGATTTTTTGTTTTTAAAGTTGTATTTTTATGCTACTTTTATTTACATATGTTAATGAGAGTACTTGCTCTTGTTAAAACAACAAAAATAATATTTACTTTTCAGAATCATAATCAGTGTGTTTAGTCACGCATCTTTGAATCATAATTTTAACCAATTTTAAGCAACTAAACGCACGGCTGATTAACAGCTAATAAAGTCTGCACGTACCTAAATATACGCAGCAAAAACCTACATCCTTACGTAGCCCTCCTGACACAGAGGGAGTGGTTAATCGGGTTCTTTATTTTCTCTGAATCGCTATTGCGGATTTTTCACGTGCATATATTTAGGAAAGTTCGCAAATTTACTCTTAACTGTGAACACAGTCCCTTAACACTATATTATACTTATTTATAATGCTGATCTTCAGTACTGTGTTCACCGTTAAACACAGTAGTAATCTGCATTATTTATTATATTATTGATTTGAAGGTCAAAAAAACTAGTCCAGCTTTTAATCAACAACAATAAAACACCAGAGACTTTGATATATAGTACCCTAAAAGAAGGCAAATTGACTCTTACCCTATCATGCCTCCTTAAATAATGTAAAATATCAAAGCAGATGGCACAGTAGGTGATGAATAAATGTAACTGGAGGCCATTTTTATGCAGCACACAATGTCCTTGGTACAAGGATTTTGTTAATACTAAAAGTATAACAGTTCTATTTTTTTACAAGTCTATTGATTCAAATGCATTAGTAAATAAGAAACAGGAATATCAACAAAAGTATTACTTCTTCAAGTTTTCCTACTTGATGCTATAATGCATTAACTAGCAGTGAAGAACGATTAAAGGGAAATTAATGTTCATATATGGAACATATAAGCAAATTGCATTGAAAATTAGTTATTGTAAATTATCCTTTACTCTGAAATACTTAAAAAGCAACATACTTTCTAAATAGTACATCTATTAGGAAAACATCCTAATCAGGTCTCACACAAAAAATTGATGCCACAAACATTTGCATACACTAGAGCAGGGCTCAACAAATTATTCCATAACTTAAATTTCACAAAACAAATTGGCACCAGGGTGTAAAAAATAAACAATGATGACGCGTGAGGAGCAGCCACCTGCAGTTTATCCACAGGGGAGGTCCCCCTGTTGCCACTGCTCCCTCATCTACTGAAAGTACAGGTACAGCCAGCATTGTGCTACTGTCCCAGTTGTTTCAGTAGGCCAGCAAGAGAGGAGGCCACAGGGTCACCCCATGTATAAACTCGCGGTGTCTCCTTCACAGTACTCCGGTCACCAGATGCTAATTCAAGTCATCACGACGACCGCTATTTTTTAAATGTCTGCACTAGTGACATTATTGGTCCAATTATCCAATTATTGGGCGAGTGGACCAATTATAACTCCAGTGTGTGGGCTGGATGGATTATTTCTAACACCCAAATATTGGTCCAGAAATTCTAGGGTCCAAGAATTTTACCATTTGGCTTTCCATGTTTTTATCATCAGCATCTATTTGCCTCCATAATTATTGACCAATACAGCAGAAATTAAGTGATGGTTGTGCATTCTGCAAGAGATGAAAAGCTTCATTCACTATATTACTGTTATACTGCCACATGAGGTATAAGCGCTGATATTAAGACCTTTCCCTAGTGGAAAATCACTAAGGAATGAATGAAAGGTCTATAGACATGTTTAGTTTAGTGATATGAATATCTATGCAATATACACTCTTTGCTATAATAACATAATGATGGATTATATAGGATAATGTTAATCAATAAAAAAAAATTACAGTTGGCACAGCCCTTATTAAAATAGATGATCGCTACTTAATCCTGTACCACAACTCACTGTGTCCCAGAACCTGCAGCTTACAACAAAATGTGTAATCTCAGCAAGCTCAACAACACTTGTTGTATGTGTGTAAAACAGCTTTAAGCATTTTATATGTGTGACAACATTGGGTATAGAACCAGTCAATTACTAAATGGGAAAATTGACCATAAATGGCTGTGTCTGGCAGCTTAATTATATAAAAAGGAAAATATTTGTCAGCAACTTTCCATTATGTATTTGTATTTGTGTAACCACAAAACCTTATGCTTACAATAGAGAGAGTAAGAATGTATAAACACTGCACTTATATGTGACTAAATGTACAGTGTTTAGGTACAAAAGATTGTAATTATATTAAATGATAAATAATTAACTACATATCTAGTAGTTCTATCTAAACAATACACTTAGAGATAACATGAGCAGCCCAGATGGAACTAGGAATACATCAGTTAAAATATCCTACTGCTATACCATAATTAAATGTTCACTAATAAAAGACTACCAACACATATACACACACACACACACACACACACACCACACACACCTATATATCTTCTATTTATCTATCTATCTATCTATCTATCTATCTATCTATCTATCTATCTATCGCCCTAAATGCTTCTTTTTTCATTTCACAAATAATTTTTCTTTTACTGTCTTTCCGCTCAATGCATTGTAATGTATAGGGTTTGTGCACTTTTTATATAATAAATCATTAGTTACAATCCAGCCATTGGAATGTTAGCTGTAGTGGTTGTACTGATCATGTAAGAGACGGTGACCTCTTTATTTGTGTCATGATGTTATTGTGGAGCAGTGTGCATGGGACATAATTGTGACATGATGAGGAGAAGGAAAATAAAGCTATAGACTGACACCTGCATATAAAACATATTGTTACATTTCTGTCTATTTTATTGTTTATCCCATATTAATAAACTCCAACAGACCATGTTTGCCCAGACATACCCATATTCATACCACAATATAAACACAAATATAGCTTTGTTTACCAAGAGTCAACAAGCTGCTCTGTCGTACTATGCTGCTTTTCTGTCTATGTCCCTATCACCTGACATCCAAATCCAAATAACTAACATAAACTAATGGTGTAATATATATATATATATATATATATATATATATATACATACACACACACTGACATATATTATGTGTCAGATGTGGATGTTCTCAGTTACGCATAATGTCATACTGAGCACCAAAAATTACAGCTCAGCTTTTTAGGACAATGACTGTGATTTAGGAAATAACTATATTTAGTTATTTGAGCCTAAAACCACAATTTTGCTCTCTGTGAAATTAGATCTTTGCAGAAAACATATATTTATGGAGAACTCAACCAGACAAACAAACTACTGGCACTCCTTTGACATTTGCTTAGCACGTACTGCAAAAACAAGCAGTAAAATCAAAGTGAAGGTAAATGTTTCATTGGCTTCACAAAAGAACAACTAAAAACACGCTCTGCATGCTAATGCGTTTATTTGTACATTTCACAGTAACGTAGAAACTTTGCAAAAATGTATTCTGGTTTCTAATAAATACTTATTTTTTATTGTTTTGCATACTTCATAAGCAAACATTTTTGAATAATTACTGACTTCTACAAAATGGATCAGTAGAATATACTGGGGTTTTTTTAATGCTAAAAAATAGATGTATAATTTCTGTACAAGTAGAGCAAATTATATGATAATTGATTTAATACTCCTGTAAATAACTTCTTAGAAAATCTTTGTATTAAAATACTCTTAACATTCAAGGCATCAATTCATGGAAAAATTGATACACTTCTTGGACCACCACCAGTGTTGAAGAGTAGACCTTTTGATAGGCATTGTGTGTGCAGCATGGGAGCAAGCTAAAAATTACCAAACAGCCTGTTCCCTTATGCATGCATTTGTGAGCTCCATGCTTCTAGAAAAGAGTACTCCATTATATTTTAAAGGGAATGTTGACATTCTAGACCTGATTCAGACTTAAGAAGGAGCTTGAAATTAAGGACCTGATTCACACTTAAGAATCTTCTTAAAATAAGAACTTAAAGTCACTCCTGGGCAAAACCATGTTGATTGTAGGGGGAATTAATTTAATTGTATTCTTTGCATGCAGGGATATATCTTTGAATTGCTTACTTCACACAGA
>WWET01000234.1:367232-384555 GCA_011038615.1 Limnodynastes dumerilii | reverse complement strand
GTTAATTGTATTCTTTGCATGCAGGGATATATTTTTGAATTGCTTACTGCACACAGATACTGACCAGCTTTACTATTACACTGTTATTTAGACTTGGGCCGGGAAATATCACCTCTCAACACTAGTACTGTTTGCAACAGATGACATATGACTCCCCTGCAATCAACATGGTTTAGCCCAGGTGTGACTTTAAGTTCTTATTTTAAGAAGATTCTTAAGCGTGAATCAGGTCCTTAAGAGAGGAAAGTTACTCCTGGGTAAAACCATGTTGATTTCAGGGGGAGTCAAGTTAATTGTATTATTTTTATGCAGGGATATATCTTTGAATTGCTTACTGCACACAGATACTGACAAGTTTTACTTTTAAACTGTTATTTAGATTTGCAATAGGAAACATCACCTCTCAACTCTAATACTATTTGCAACAGATGAAATATGACTCCCCTGCAATCAACATGGTTTTGCCCAGTTGTAACCTTCCTCTCTTAATTTTAAGCTCCTTCTTAAGCACAGGCTTGACAAATGTCAAGAGGGCGCCCAGGACCTTGAACAGGGGGAGGCAGCGAGGGACCTTTGTAAGCGGTGCCCAGAACTGCTTACAAGGGTCCCCGTTGACTCCCCCAGTCTGCGGTCCTGGGCACCCTTGTAAGCAGGGGATGCTGTGCCAGGCCGTTCATCCCCCGCTAGACTGCACACACAGCTCTGTGTGACCCTGGCGCGACCTCAGGGTCACGTCAGCGTAACCCAGAGCAGAGAGGGAGCGCCGCTGAGGAGCACAACAGGAGGAAAAAGGTAAGGTAAATAAGATTATTGGGACTTCGGGAGGCTGTTGGGGCTGTACACAAAGACTTAACAAGGAGGGGGAGGGGCGCACCAAGATGAGATGGGGCCCCAGTGGGAGGGAAAAGTTCTCACCCCCCCAAAAAAAAGTTGTGACGCCAATGTTCTTAAGTCTGAATCAGGCCCTCTATGTGAAGTTGGGCACAGCCTTGTTTTTATTTACTTCCTTTAAGAAATCTTACTCCAGCTCAGGGCTGTCTTCTAACTGAAGGGCATTATTCTTCAATGATATCCCCTTTACATAGCCCTACTGACCTGAAACACAATTGGCAACCCTTAAGCAGTCTAAAAAAATAATAAAACAAGTTTATGACCACACTGGATCACCCTATAGTAAACTATTTACATTTTTAGAATTTCCTTTTATAAGATTAATTAAAATCATTTTTTTAACATGTAACCTCTAACGGTTGCTGCATTACCCTTTCAGCCTATTTGCCTTTAAAGTACAAAACTGATTTTGTGTTCCAAATGTGTTTTTATTCTCTGTGTATTCAGCATTCCTACTCAGGTAACTCTTGATAAAGGGAAAGGGAGGGTGCACATATTTACTGCAATGCTTCTATCTACACTTTGCAAAAACTTTAGACTAGGGGCTAGATTTACTAAACTGCGGAAAAGTGGAGATGTGCCCATAGGAACCAATCAGATTCTAGCCCTCACTTCTCTACTTTACATACTAAATAATGTCAGCTAGAATCTGATTGGTTGCTATGGGCAACATCTACACTTGTCCTTTTCCGCAGTTTAGTAAATCCCTAGGTCTCTTACCTTTAAAAGGGTTACAACGATCACCCTTAATTGTATAAATTTAAACTATGCATTTAATCAAGAAAGAGACACATTGGTGTAACAACATATTAACATGCATTTAAATATTAGGTAGACAGAACATAAAAAAATATGGTGATAACATTTGACTGATAGGCAAGGTTGATAACTCTCCAAGAATATCCGGGAGTCTCCCGGAATTTGGGCATTTCTCCCAGTATCCCAGGAGAGCCAGCAAATTTCCCACAATAGGCTTGAGGCAGTCATTTAATGTAAATTACAGCCTCAGGTCCCACCACCATCTATCAATATGATAAGTTCTAATGTTACTAGGGATTGGACGCGACCTGATGATGTAATTGGCGTCATCAAGTCATGCACAATCCCTAGTAACTGTATGATTAGGACATTGATGTACAGGGGCGGGACTTCAGGACACTATTTGCATAAATTCCATCATCAAGCACCACCATCATGTTGGGGTTTGTTCTTGTGTGAATTAAACAAACATACTTTTCACCTTGAATTTAGCTAAATATGTGCAACAAAATTAAGAAAATGTGGGTTTTGTGCTTTCCATTGGCTATATAACAGAACAATGAATGACAAATGTTTTAACTGTATAGCTCTACACAAGTTATGTAATAGCAATAGACAAGTTTGAAAAGTAAATAGACTTTTTTCACAATTTTAAGCAACTTGTGCTGCTTTTGTGAACCTGTAAACAAGTCACATAGGGCTGGAGCCAGACTTAAGAAGGAGCTTGAAACTAAGGGCTGGATCCTGACCTTGTTAAGTAAATGAACTTAGTTACTCAAGGGCTAAACCATGTTGATTTCAGGGGAGTCATATTTCATCTGTTGCAAACAGTATTAGTGTTGAGAGGTGATGTTTCCTATCCCAAGTCTAAATAACAATGTGATAGTAAAGCTGGTCAGTATCTGTGTGCAGTAAGCAATTCAAAGATATTTCCCTGCATGCAATGAATACAATTAACTTGACTCCCCCTGTAATCAATATGGTTGTGCCCAGGTGTAACCTTCCTCTCTTAATTTCAAGCTCCTTCTTAAGTCTGGATCCAGCCCATATTCTTTAGTTCTGTCTGTTTTTTTTTTTTAATAAGAAAAGCTTTAGGCCCAGAACATTCTGTTGTGAGCATAGCATCAATCCTAAACAAGGCTAAACTCTGTGATGAAGGCCTTTTAACATACCAATCCTTACACTATAGCAAGCAGCAACCTTATATTTTATGATTATGAGGCTTGCCAACAGACATTTGTATACAAACAGACTGTTTTTGAATGATATAGAAAGTACAGGGGAACCTATATAACATACCACACTACTCAGGAGAAGCTTCGCATTTCTTTATCCTGTCGTAAACTGAATGCAATACTTTCAGTCAATTTCACTGAACAATATGACAGGGAAAGCCACAAGTATCAAATATGACAAGTAGAAATGTCAAGAATTCTTGATTTATGACACATAAATGGTATTGCAAAAAAAGGGCCTGCTGAATTCATATTGTATGTATTTTTTTTCGGTTGAAACAGACGCCTTAGGTAAGAGAATAATCTTAATGCGTTTCCATCAATCATTTGAAAGTTTATCACCAAGAATATAATTTTGAAGTTTCAAGTTTGTTTTGAAAAGTTCCGAGACAATTTCGCTTGTGCATTATAAATGGAAACTGTTTAAATATTCATTAAAAGATACGTCATGATTTGTACTTTGTGTTTTTTATCCACATTTATATTGTGAGTCTTGAGCTGCAATGCAGGATTTTATTTCAAGTACGAAAGGAATATAAGAAACAAGTCTCAGCAGTTTTCTGTTGTACAGAGAGAAATCCTTTCCAATAAATATAATGAATAGAAGTTGTATTTTCGATGTTATATATTTGAGTTGACTTTTTATTTTTAAAATCAGCTGAAGTCATGTACTTTGGTTTTTCACTTTCTGCCAGTATTTAAACTATTATAGCTTCGTGTTTAAAGAAGGAATAGATTATCTATGTTTCCTTTTCTTTGTGAAATACGGTATATACTTTCCATTGTGTATTGAAATGTATCATGATCCCATAACAATGAAAATGTAAACTCCAGTTCTCCTCTTAAGGCGATGTTTCTTTCCAGAAAGTTTTAGGCATATCCACAAATTTTAAAGATTTTTTTTTCTTTTCACTGCTTTGAGGAAATGTAACTTTTTTTTTTAGATATATGGAACGTGATCCAGATGTAAGCGATTCCAGCAAGCGTGGATTTGCTAAATACACATGCTAGAGACTAGTGCACTCCCACGACACTCCCTTTTGACATGCGGACTTCTGTGTCTATAACCTTTGCCTTGAGTTCTCTGCAAGCATAGGCTAATGGATGGAACTCATGCACGGAATGAAGGACCATGGTCACACTTAAGAAGTAGCTGCTTCTTAAGTACGGTCTTTTTATGAAAAATGACCTACTACACATGCATAGTAGGTCAGTATATTGCCTCCATGTGGTCTTTAAAGTTTAGTAGTAGTTTCGTCAGAAGGAGGTGTACTAATGCCGCCTTGGGGAGTGTTTAATTAGAAGTGGGAGGGGTTTAGATTAGCCGGGGAGGGCAGGGGAGGCTTTCTACCTGTGTATCTTCCTACTTAAGAAGGAAACTACGCACGGTTCCTTACTCTTAAGTGCCATAAGGGGCTAGATCCAGACTTAAGTGCTTAAGGTAAGGTACTCCTGGGCTAAACCATGTTAATTGCAGGGGGAGTCAAGGTAATTGTATACTTTGCATGCAGGGATATATCTTTGAATTGCTTACTGCAGACAGATACTGGTCAGCTTTACTCACACTGTTATTTAGACTTGGGATAGGAAACATCACCTCTCAACTCTAATACTGTTTGCAACAGATGAAATATGACTCCCCTGCAGTCAACATGGTTTAGCCCAGGAGTAACAAATTTCAAGCACTTACTTAAGTCTCGATCCAGCCCATGGTATGTAAATAAATAAATAGATTTTAAAAAACATGTTTAAATAATTAAAAATACAGATAGGACGGGTGAGTTAGGTGCAGCTTTGACCACACCTAACTCCCTCTTAAGTGTGAATACGGTCCAAAGTGCCAAACCCTGCCCATACTGTACAACTTAAATACATCCCCATGCCCATTTTGCATATATTCTCGCTTGTGGAGAGATGACACACCCTGGCAGTCAGACTTGGTCTTGTTGAATAGAGTCCATATTCAATGAGATCCGCTGCAGAACATCTGCCGTGAGTATGCACAGTTCTTCCTTTTGGGTCCCACTTGCGTAAATTCACTTACCTTCTTACTGCAGGATCAGGTTCTTGGTTATTTATAAAAACTGCCCTGCGGTATGTGTGTGCTTCAGTATCACTTCAGCTACAGAATGAAATGGATACTGAAGATATGTCAGTTTGATAATATATGCAGATCTGTAAATCTTTGTTTTGCATAAGCACACGACTTGCTCTGCAGAGATGCAATATACTGTCCCCCTAATATTCTGCATATCATCTCTACCACAGAGGTAACAAGGAGAGCACAGCCAGGTAACAAGCCTGGTTGGTTGACATTTCATTAAGCAACAAATCATTGACAAAAGTCGACCGCCTCATCTTCAAAGCTCTGCAGTCACCTGCTATTCCTGGCATGTCTGCTTTGATCTTTTTGTGATATGTCTAAAGTGATAGTTCTTTACATGCCTGCCACATCCAGTACTCTCTTTCATATTAAATTCTGCATGTTTAAAGACCATTCGCAGGGGAGGCTTTTGCAGTATCTGACATTGCATTATGGAGGGATAGCTGTAGTTTTATAGGAAACATTTAAGGTTTTGTCAAATACATGGCTTACATTTTCTGTAGAATTAATTAAGGATTGCAATCTTCATGTAATTTATATGTGACTGACCTAGGAGTCATGTCCCTTACATTGGCTCCTACATAATATCTTAGCCTAAGTGCCTAATTATGGGCAGAATATCCAAAAAATGGAGATTGATTAGTGTGTCATTTCTTGTGGGCTATGGACTAAGTAAGTGACTTGATCATCTGTTGTATGTGATGGAATTTCCCAACACATTTACCTTTTCCCCTCTTCATTGCCTCTCTCTCCCTTTGTATGCATGGTTGCATAAGTGACCAATCGGTTAGAAAACTAAATACTAAGTCTGCCAATTTACAGAAATGATCATCAATTACTAAGTAAGGAGGCAAGAAAAGTTAAGCATATTTTAAAAAACAGCGGCTTATCCCCAGCAGTAATAATTAGCATTCAGTATGATTAATACTGTTATATGAGGTCATAAATACTTGCAGTACAAAAGGTTAATGTAGTGTGAAGGGTTGTAAAACATGGAGTACAGCCCGCTAGATCATGACAATATATTCTCTCCGGCTTTTATATGAGTGGCAATGTTTATAGTCTGTGTAAAAGGTCTATCAATGATTAAACTATATTAGTTCATATTGTATTATATTATGTTATTTGCGTTTGCATTGCCGCTGAAAGTTACATTAATTATAAAGATGCAAAAATGTTATGATCTTGTATTTGGAATGGAATCTCTTTTGCCTCCATATTAATAAAAATAAATAAACAACATGTGATGTGTACATGCACAATGTATACAATATAAAAGTATGCTAATAAAAAATAATTTCAGCTTTCTATTGGCAAGACAAATATCTGGCAAACCATGGTGCAAATAACTACCCAGCATGATTTAGGATAATCTGTTGATCTTTTGTCATAGGTCAAGTAATGAATGCCTGGCATCAAATAGTGACCTTTTATTTCCCTGTTAAAAGTAGCTTTCTACAGCGATCAGACTTTTTTCACAGCACGAAACTGATCTGGCAAGTCCACTCAGCAGTAGGTTGTGTCAACACAACTCCTGCAACAAAAGATCTTCACATATATGACATGAGCCAACTTCACAGGGGAAAAATGATGGAGAGAGTGGTACTTGCTCGCCTTGAGCTGGAGACAGATATTGGAAGATTAAAAGAACTCTAGACAGGATTGATTTGCTAAGAAGGTGCTATTCACTTTGTTCTTGACATTTATTTTGTATGGGGAAGTAACTTTTTCTACATCCCCTGTATAAATCTCTCATGCTGAAATATACTGTAGTATGGTGTGTTCAGGGCCGCAGTGAATGCTAAATGACAGTGCTAGCATACTTAACCTGTGCTGGTTTTCCTTGTATGACTTACTATATTCATATGAATTCCGATGTTAAAAATAACTCATTGTATTTGTTTTATAGCAACGTTTTATACAGACTCGGTTTTGCATAGACATATATGCACAAATGCTCATCCTATTATATTGTGTAGCATCTAGCTGCTTAAAACACAAGAGATTTAATCCTGTGAATTTATCCATGTGAATTATAGTTAGTATAGGAAAAGTGACAGTGGTGCTTATTTTAAGTGTTATTATGCAGACTGGATGGGAACAAATACTGAAAAAAGGGGAATTAAACAAGCTGGCTCAGACAAGCTACAGTAATAGTCAATGGGTCACAACGCTAATGAGCCTTTTATAATGTCTGATGCAATAATAAACATCAAGGTATTAAGCTTAGATATTGTAGAGTATTATCTTTAATATATTCATTTTAACTCAACGGTAGGCCATTGTATTTGGATTCCCTTGCATTCTATGCATGATTTAGACCTGAACACAAAAATAAACACATCCTAAAACATTTACATCTAAACATAAACACTGGACAACATACACAAGATCCCAAGGTGCACATAACTGTTGCTCTAAATCCTTATGCTAGTATGGCAGGTTACGTAGTTTCACTGAGCAACCAAGCTCAACACAGCTATGTGTCCAGAAACATACCCTTTGCCCATCTATCCAGCCACAAGTGCAGTGTGCCGTCAGTTTACTTTACTTTACTTTACTTTACTTTACTGTATAGTTTTAATGATGGTTATTTTTTGTGCACTTCAATAACAATGCAAATGCACTAAAAGTACAGTCATTAATGAAATTATTATAAAAAAATCATGGTGTTTCTATTTTATTTAAAACTAACATAATGCATTAGCAGCAATTCTATATCTTTTCTATGGCTAAATGTGACCATATAAAAGTTCTGATAAGTTTGTGGAGTGTGAGCCACCAGGAGCTCTCTGAACTTGGACATAACCTGTGGCAAATGCTTTACCATAAACGTGTGTACTTACATCTTTGTCCAGGTTTTGATTGGGTGTAACTGAGTGGACACACCCTTCCTGGAAATTGACTACATGTCTCCAATTGTCCCCGCCCACAAAACTCCCTTAGAGCACGAGTGGTAATGCAGTCACTTAATTCACTTCTGAGCATGCTCAGTGGAAAAGAACACAGAAAATCAGGCCCTCTATGTTCATCCCTATATTTTTGCCAAGGTGCAAAATCTGACTTGTATTGATGAAATGTATCCTGGGATGCTTTTCACATTACAGACATAGGGCCGGATCCAGAACTACGTCCGTCTTCCATAGACGGACGTAATTCAATGAACAATAGCTACTGCGCATGCATAGTAGCTATTGTACGTAATCTGCATATCGTTTCAATACGTAGATTGCGTATATGCGGTCATTTAGTTCTGGATCTACCCCAATATTCCCTATTTACTGACAGGTAACACCGTGTTCTACTTACTATCCTACATACTGCATTTTTTCCCTTTCATCAGTGATCTACTTTCAAAAACAGAATAATTGGTTAAGAACCTTATATAAATAAAATTATGACATTCACAGTGCAGGAAGCAATGCACCAGGGTTGCCGTCTCTCCCAAAATATCCCAAAATTTGGGCCGTTCTCCCGGTATCCTGGGAGAGCCGGCAAATCTCTTGCAAGCCCCGACCCCCCTAACTAACAATCACAAGTGGAATCCCTAGAGTTACTAGGGATGGGTGGGACTTGATGATGTCATCAAGCCCTGCCCATCCCCTTTAACACCAGAGATCACACGGGGCTTAATGATACGATTTGCATAAATCACGTCATTAAGCCCTGCCCCCTCTCAGTAATCTATGACTTCCCTCCGGGTTCTCCCGGAGGAAAGCTTTCAATATTCGGAAACCCTGAATAACACTTGTCCAGTGTCAATAACAAATAAATGGAAGTTACTGTGCCAAAAAGAAGTCATTTTGGCTGCTGAATAAAAACTAAATAATAATAATAACCCTAGTCTGTGTGTAAGAGCTCCAGTGAGACAGGGACTGATGTAAATGGTTGCCTAAACACTGTAAAGCGCTACATAATATGCTGGCGCTATATATAAAAAAAACTGTAAATAATTTAAATACATTTTACACTTTCCAAAATATGGAAACAAAAATCTATAATTATTCTTTATAAAAGAAAAGGATGCAAAAAGTGTCAACCAATTCAAGTCAGTGATAATAATGGAATTCAGTAAACTGTCATTACATGCAAAAAAAAAAAAAAAGATTTACTTAGCTGACACGCACAACATCAGATGTTACACTGGTATCCATGGTGATATACCTTTACGGAATGGTCTACTTTTATGAATATTTATAAAACCATATATAAAGGGTGGTCGAAGTGCATTTTTTATTCTTTATTCTTTTTACCAGTTCTTATGTTATGCCACAATAGCCACATATCTCACATAGGACTTTAAAGATCTTTATAAAAATGCTGGAAAAAATATACTGAATTCAGAAAATCTTAGGCTCAGGGATCTAATTTTGGAGCCTGGAGAACAAAGAAATAAAGTGACTCACAGTAGCACAAGACAGGAATCAAGGCTTGACTTTTTTAGGTTTAACAGACTTTACTATTTATCTACTTAAAAGCTTTTGCAATTAAAATGAGAGCACTTCTTATAAATACTTTACTCCTTTTAGATGGCATTACCAATAATGCATCAGTGCCTGCAGGCCACTAAGGAGGCGATGTGCTAACCTAATGCAAAGTCGATTTAGACAAAAATGGAATTCAGTTGTAAGCATGGAGCTACAACATGTCAAAACTTAGACAGCTTAAAGTTTGTTTTATTCATACAGATATGCAATAAAACAATATGTGTGTTGCTTTTTATAGCAGAACAAAAGTTTGTGACCTTAATAAATTGTAGTCATGTACTGTCTAATCATCTTATTGAGCCATCCTCAAATATTGTCTTATTTTGTGTTACTTGATTTTAGACCAGTAGAAATGTCTGTCATTGCTGCCAATGTGCCTGATCCAGACTTAAGTTCGTTTTACATATGCAAGGGTACCTAATGCCGCTTTCACATCACCAACTCTGAAAAACCCGGGTTTTTCAACCTGGGTTTTTCCGAGAGGAGATGCAGGGTAAAAAAAAAGACACTTTTAAGCACACAAAAACCTAGGAAATTCCCAGGTTGGACCCTTTCACATCGCAACTGAATTTCACGGGTTTTATTACCTTTAAGGTGGCAGGGCATGCTGATGCTTGTAGTGCTACAAGCATCAGCATGCCCAAGGATGGCAGGGCAGGCTAGCGCGTGGAGAACCACAAGTGCCAGCATGCCCTGTCATCCTGTGCAACAAAACACAAAGTTATGCCACTCCTAGCTAATAAATAAAATATAGGGCCGGCCCCTAACATTAAAAAAATACTTTACATTTAATGCCCCCCTATAAAAAAAAATAATGAAATTGAATACCCCTATATACAATTAAATATTTACATTTAATACCCCAATTAATAAAAAAAATATTTACCGCTAATGACATGCATTAAATAAATGAAAAATCTATTATAAATTAAAGTAAAACATAATTATTAGTTATATAGTTAATTATTAGTTAATATAGTTATATAGTTAATTGTTAGTTATAACATAAAATAAAAATGTATTTATTATATGCATTATATCAATTTCATTAATTTTTTCTAGAGTGACATTAAAGGTAACGTATTTTTTTTAATGTTAAGGGCCTGCCCTTTATTTTATTTAGTAGGTAGGAGGGGTATTAATTTGTGTTTTGTCGCACCGGATGACAGGGTATGCTGGCACTTGTGGTTCTGCAAGTGCTAGCATTCCCTGGCATCCTTGAGCATGCTGATGCTTGTAAGCACTACAAGCATCAGCATGCCCTATACTTTGCAAATCTTTTTTTTCTTTTTTGAAGATCTGACGCCACAAAAAGATTTGTTTACTGTTGCCATAGCAACAGTAAACAAATCTCACTAATCGGGAGGTTGAAACCGGTGAAAGACCCGGGTTGCAAAACAACCCTGGACCTTTCACATCACCACCCTTCCCGGGTAGGACCCAGGAAAAACCCCTTTCCCGGGTCGAAATGCGGGTCTTTCGACCCTGGTCGACCGGAAGTACCCCTTTCACATCACCACCAAATACCCAGGATTTTGCCAAGACCTGGGTTTTTAGCAAAGATCCCGGGTATTTCGTGGTGATGTGAAAGGGGTATTAGTTACGCACTACAGTGTATAATGCATTCCTCCTGACACTCCCCTCGCACATAATGCCTTGATGTACGTGCCTAACCCAGCTCATACTGTACAATTTAAATGCCTCCCTCCGCCCACAAAGCATAATTTCGGCTGTCACACCCTATCGTACAGAGTTACGTAGAAGCAACATACGATCACAGTTACTATATTTAACATCCGCCGTATTCCCGCAGCCAGATTTACACATACACAAATTGGCAGTCGTTATTAAATCTTGATCAGGTCCATGGTCCAATGGACCTAGCTCCACCTGACAAGGGTAAATAAATTAGATATCTAAATACAAACAACAGAGAGGGCCAGATTTACTAAGGGGTGAGATAACTCGCCCCTAAAAATCTTGGGACATCACTGGATTTACCAAGAGGCAAGTTCCCCCTAGAGATTTTCAATTTCCAGCGATGTATGGCAATTAAACTACAACGAGTTTATGTTAACCTTGCTGTAGATCCTGGATTTTAGAAAAAAAAAACCAATTACCTCACTAGAAAGGGTTAACTGCATAGCACAGCATACAATTAACTCTTAGTATTCTGCAGCATCTACTACTATAAGGCACAGCATGCCCTTGTATTGCAGGGCATGCTGTGCCTTATAGTGCCATAAGCAGCAGCATGCCAAGGGTTAATGGCATGCCGCTGCTGCATATACAATTACCCTGTAAATATTAAATACATACTATGCCCCTGACACATATAAAGAAATAATTACTGCCCTGATACATAAAAATAAATAAATAAATAATGCCCTGATACATATAAATATTTACTACCCATACATAAAAATAATCAATTAATGCCCTAATAGATAAAAATCATTAGTTAATGCCCCGATACGTAAAACTAAATAAATTATGCCACCAATATATATTAATAAATAAATCATGCCCCATAATAATAAAAAAAAAACACATGCGCCAATACAAAGTAATAATTATATCATGCCTCGATACCAAGAAATAATTATGTCATGCCCCGATACAAAGTAATAATTATATCATACCTCATAGAATAAAATAACACATGCACCGATACCTAGTTATTAATAAGTCAAGCCATGTAGAATGATAAAACATATGCCCCAATACCAAGTTATTAGTAAGTCATGCCACGTAGAATGATACAACATATGCACCGATACCTAGTTATTAATAAGTCATGCCACGTAGAATGATATGACATATGCACCGATACCTAGTTATTAATAAGCCATGCTACGTAGAATGATAAAACATATGCCCCGATACCTAGTTATTAAAAAGTCATGCCATGTAAAATGATAAAACATATGCCACGATACCTAGTTGTTAATAAGTCATGCCACGTAGAATGATATAACATATGCCCCCATACCTAGTTATTAATAAGTCATGCCACGTAGAATGATAAAACATATGCCCTGATACCTAGTTATTAATAAGTCATGCCACGTAGAATGATATAACATATGCCCCAATACCTAGTTATTTATAAGTCATGTCACATAGAATGATAAAACATATGCCCCGATACCAAGGCCCAAATTCACAACACCGAACGTATTGCATATACGTCCGGTGTTTCCCGATATTTGATACTGCGAATGTGTAGTATCTTTTTTACGTAATCTACCAGCCAACCAGGAAAATTCCCTCTAAGTCATATGACCAATTTACCCAGTGGACTGTGGGTAGAACATTACACTGTTCTCAGTCTTACACAATTTAGGTAATTTTACCCCTTGAAAGCACATGTATACCTGACAGCAAAACAATCCTAGAGCTATATAATATACCTAGGCAATGCATGGTTAAAACCGTCTAGCCTGACAAATGTAAAATCTAGGCACAACAAAAGTGAAATCTGCATTAGTTTGATTCAAAGCATAACAGCAGGTTACTTGTTAATTTATTGTCCTTCAAATTATGGTTTTCATGTTTTTGAATGAGAACATTATGTAAAAGTGGCATAAAATAATTTGTAAGGATGGCAAATATTTCATTGTGTGACAATAGAAAATATGTTGCTAATTTAGAAACAGATGTTAAGTGCATACTTCATCAGCAGCTCTGAAACATTCCTTTTTAGTTTTTTTTTTTTTTTTGCTTTTTTTGTTTATGTGGTAAGAATATTGAAAACTTTAAGATGCAGGTAACTGTACACTGTTGATCTGCGGTAATCACAATGTTACAGAAAACATTTAAAAGCCACAAAGGGTGTTAGATTTCTATTTGTAATCCATTGACTGGATTAAGATAATTTCTCTCACACTTACAGAAGTAATTTTTCTCTTTAGCTGTGCGATGAGAGTTTACAGTATAATAGGATTTAAATATTTGTGTGTTTCATTCAATTTAAGTTAGGCCACTCAAGCAAATGCCATTAATAATGAGTTTTCTTGGACAATTTTGACCAGGGACTAACAATGCCTTTCTGTGCCTGGGAGCAGGTAGGGGGAATCTTGGGACCCCATAGCATCAGTACACCATGCATCCATACTAGTTATATAATTAGTTAAACAAATACATAGAGCATTTCATATATCAGGATTAGTTGGCATCAGTTATTTATTTATTTATTTTTAAAATCCCTCTCTCCCCAAACTTAGTTGGCGCACCCCTGGTAATAATAAATTACTAAATAAAATAAACAAACAAACACAAACATGTTTTTCAAGATATTGGCTCTGCCTATCCAATTACACATGAAAAGCCATGAGTTGGTATAGCCTGTTATACAAAATCTATGATCAGCACCTGTGCCTGCTTAAAGAAAGGTCTAGGGGCCTGATCCAGCGCTACGAAAATTCGCAACGACGGGCGAATGCGAACGTACGCTCGTCGTATCAAACTACACGCCCCTAGCACTCCCATAGTAAAGTCCCTGCTTACGGCGGCTATACCCTACACTGCGTACGACCGTCGGCCGTACGAAAATTCGCAAAGAATACGCTGAGAAAATACGCTTAGCACGCCCATACTGTACAATTTAAATGGCTATCCCCGCCTCCCTGTAGTAAAACGGGCGCCCAGCCGACCATCGTAAAAAAAATACGCTCGGCGAGCGAAAAATACGCTAACGATACGCCCGCTATTCGCTCATGACGCGCGGGCGACCGGAACCTGTCATACTGGGCATGCGCATTGCGAATTTTTTGACGAAAATTCGCTTACGATGAGCGTACGCTCGCTTGCGAGCGTTGCTCTGGATCAGGCCCTAGGTCTTGTTTTGGAAGAGTCTGGAGAAGGTATAGAAAGTGAGATAGAAAGTTAATTTTAACCAGTGAGGTTTATACCTTGGTAAGTCATAGTGTCTTGCTACCATTTAAAAAGGAAAGTCTAAGTAAGACATCTCTGTAAACCTCTAAGCAGGTGAATTTGTGAATTCCCATTTCTACAGACTGGAGTAAGATCATTTCATTTCTCCCCACCATCTGAAGTTGGAAAGGTGCCCAAGGTGTTGAAATGCTGAACTATAGTCAATAGTGTTGGAAGAGGGAGTAGGAGATCATCAGCAAAAAGTATGAATTTGCACTCAGTGCCCTCCTCCAGTTCTAAACGCAAATGCTTGTGCATCCTGCGTGCTATAATTGCATGCTCTAAGATGGATTGATACTTTCAATCCACATGCAAAGTGAACGAGACATCTGGATGCCAGGTAAATAACAGCACATGGTGTATGGGCACAATGCAGCAAGCTCTCTGCTGCTACATCTCCAAATGCGCTCTGCAAATGCAGGGTTGAATAATGTGTTTGGAAGGATTAAAAACTGTTACCAATAGAACGGAAGCTTTAGTTGTAGTGTTTGTGCTGTAAAGCAATGGAAAAATAAATTTATAGCAAAAAAATTACCAATAAAATACACTAGCAGCAATTCCAGTTCTATCTAATATATTTTCCTGAACAACAATCATGCTGAAGTTTACTAAAGTAGCATCTAAATGAGGGCCCCCCTGACTTAGACATGACATCCTGTAGGTGCATATTTTCCAACGTAAAGTAACTATTGTAATGTCTATGTATTGACCAGGATCAGGTGAACTAGCCTTGGCATGCCCTTACTGTGCATTGACTATGTCCTTCCACCCCATCCCTCCCTCCCTTAGAGTGCAAGCCATGGACACCAAGGTTTCCAACCCTGATCCGCATGATGTCAGAGGTAGACTGCATCCATACTCAGCACAGAGAGAAGTGGTGATCATAATTCTGGCTAGAAGTGGTTTTATCTTGTGAAAGTAGTCAGGACTTAACCCAAAGTGCTCTAGAACTCCCATTAGGATGACCCAAACTGGCAATCAATTAGATGGGGTATAGAGGAATAGGTTGGGGAGTTCTGTAGTGTTGTTGCAAGCCTCCCCATCAGAGATGAATACAACCTAATCATTGCGGATAATGGTAGGTCATTTCAGCTTAAGGAGGTTGGTGATAAACTTGCCAAAGATTTTAGTATCTAAATTTAAGAGGGAATTGGACCTATAAATGATTGGGTTGGGTCCTTGCCAGCTTTATCGAAGACTGTGATGTGGGCCTCCAGAGGTTGTGCTGATATCATTGTAGGCTGCTAGGAACATTCAGTGAAACTTGGTATGGAAGGTGTTGTAATATATTGCCATATAGCTGTCAGATTCTGGACTTTTCCTATATGGAAGTTGATTTAATACAAGTTCTAGTTCTTGCATAGTGTTTGGGAAAATAAAGATTCTTGTGTGACATAGTTGATGCACAGGAAGTTACACACTGCAAGATAGTTTACTATTTTGGGACAATTATTGTGCTAGTTTGGCTTGGTTTAGTGGAACAGAGAGAGTGTTGTGTCCGAGGTTTTGATAGAGTCCTGGACAGCATTTATCCTGGTTTATTAGCCTGTAGAAAGTAGTTATAATTACAATGATGGATAGCATGTTTAGATTGATGATGTAGTATGAGTTTTCAATTTCTGTCTACAATACATATTTGTTTTTATCCCCATAAGTTTTATGTGGTTGATCTAATTGGTGTCATTGATGGAGAGACAGTGATGTAGTATGTTCTATAACTCACCTTTGGTGTACAGGTCTTTGAGTAACACTTTGTTGAAGAGCCACGTCCATTCTCTATGCCTCTCCCCATCCATGGACAATGTGACAGAAACTGGGACAGGGTCTGACAGGTGATATTCCCTACAGTGGAGTCAAGTAAATGAAGAAGGCTAAATGGTTGTATGAAGATTTACTTTCAGTGGGCCAGATCCAGACCTACATTCCCTTTATGTTTCAAAGTGTATTTACGCTTTCATAATTACTATGAACTCCCCTAGGCACTCCCCTTGGTCATACGTATTTTTGCCATTTTACTCTTTCCAAACCCTACCTTAACTTTTCCAAGCGTAACTGCTCTCGGCTGTAATGGCTGCACGTACTTACGCACCTATGCATGCCCATACTGTACGATTTAAATGCCTCACCCCGCCTCCAAAGCGTAATTACGAGTGTTGTATGTTTGGCACACCTCTTTGTCCGTAGTTATGCTGTTGATCGTAAGCTTCTAAGTACGTTCCCATGCGCAGAACATGCAAAACTCTGTTTTTACGACTCCGGCTAGCGTAAATACGCTAGCGGTCATAGCTCTGGATCTGGCCCAGTGTGTGTAAGTAAAAAGTGTAATCTCTCTTTCTTGGGTGGATGAGGCACCAGACGTAGATCAGCTGATGCTCGTTAAAAACCTTCCAGAGACCTCCTGGGAAACACCTGGTGCTTCCAAGATGTAGTCGATTTGAGATTTAAGTGTCCAATTGAGGTCACCTCCGAGGACAAAGGTGCCCTCTTTTAGGAAAATGTATGTAGTCCAGAGCCTGTGAGAGGAATCAAGACTGGTTAGTGCTCGGACATAGAAATTAAGGGCCGGATTTTGAATCTGGCCTCCTCTGGAAAAGGTGATGGCTGCTCCCTTAGAATTACCCCCTGAAAAGTTGTTGTAGAATGAAGTTGGATAGTAGAGGCTGGTTATACAAGAGGGTTTTGATTTCCAGAAATGCATTTCCTGGAGAAAGGCTATGTCAACATGTTCTGCCCGGAGGAAATAGAGGGATCTTTAGCCCTAGTGTGTTAAGTGTGAGGACTATTATGAGTCATGAGAGACTGTTAGAGCAGGCACTAAAGGCTCCCCTCTGGAAGTCAGGGTAGCAATAAGACATAGATGTAGATGGTGGAGTTATAGGGTTGATACTGTCAGAAGTTTGAAGGATAGGGAA
>WWET01000234.1:341913-347259 GCA_011038615.1 Limnodynastes dumerilii | reverse complement strand
TATTATATTAAGAGAAAGGGTAGTACTTTATTTATTATTTTACTTGTCTGGATTGGATTCTAAGTAAGGGCAGACATGTTGATTAGTCAGAACATGAATAAGGACATTTTTGCCAGAGCTCATTATAATTCTTTGGATTGTTTTCAGTTAAGGTTTGTGTATATTCCAGAATACATAATTACACAATTACACCTCTGTGTGCTCTGGTGTTTTAGCATTGCTGTGAAACAACAGCCATGTTTCCATCCACTTCATCCTAAAATACAGCTCAGGGCTGACGGGAAAGAATTACATTCAGTAAAAGCCCCTATTGTTCTAACATTACCCTACATACCCAACAAATTTAATTTAAGAAAATAACATGTTTTTAAAACACACTGCATATACACTCAACTATATTGACAATTATTTTAGATTTTTATTAAAAAGTAGCACATTGCCACAATTTTTTATTTGTGGGGGTTAGGTGTTTTTTTTCTTTGCATTAAATTATTTAACATAATTAAACACAGTTTAAACCAATTGATCCCAATAAAAAAGTGAGTTCTTACTTTTACTTTCTCAGAAATTCAGCAATGAAATTTAAATAAAAATAGGTTTATTGGAATAGTTAAGTGCTGCATTATTACTTTAGTAAATGGACAATTATTTTAAAACATAGATAAAACATAGCTATCTTTACCAAGTAAGCGCATGACTAGGAAATAGATATTTCTGGCCACATTTTTTTTTTCATTTTACGGCATAATAATTAGATACATCACTCCTATACACTGGTTTTCAATTGGTTCATTTAACAACATATACCAGAATGAACACAGCTAGAATGCGTCATAGCATCAACTTCAGTGATTACACTTGTGAATAAATCATCTTTCCACACTAAAGTAGCAGATAAATATGGGTGAGTGTCTTGTGATTGCAGCATTTGTCCAGTTTGCCATAAACTTAGATTTCCCAAACACAATCCTCAGGGTCTCCCTACAGAACTTGGTATATAGGGGTCTATTTACATTGACTCAATTCTCACTTAAAAGTAAAAAACATTAGTTATATATTATGTTTTATAAATAGAAATCAACAGCGGTTAGTTGAAATGCAGCTTGATTCTGAACAGGATTTCCAAGGCTCGAAATCACCTTGTCTGTCTGCAGTTACACACTGCTAGACCTGGAATGAAAGCTGCAACCAAAAGACTTTGTATGGATGAAACTAGCTTTTGCCATCAAATCAACCATTTATTTCTATTTGTCAAATATAGAAGATTCCAGTATTATTTTACAAACAGAAATCATTGGCATCTTAAACCTGAATATTACAGTCCAGGCATGGTTCTAGCAGTCATTTGCTGGAGGAGCTGGAGAGAGTTCCCTCTGTGCATGGTTGGACAGACAAGGCATTTCATTTAGATATATGAAACAATGAATACGCAAAACTGGGATTTTCCAACAAAATACATGCTTGTGATTATCACAGACGGCCACCAATAAAATGCAGTAATATGGTATTGGCAGAAAGTTCCATCCCCGTTACCGTAAATTAATGTACTTTGACCCGATAATGAGTATCGCCTGTGGATCTCTTAATATGTAACAGACAGTAATGAACACACCTGAAAAGTAGTAGAACCATAAAACCTGCACTGTGAGGGGTCTGCCATAGACATTAGTGAGCTTCACAGCAATAGCTAATCAGGGAATACAGATAAAGATACTTCATCTAGTATATCAAAACATGGCAATATACTTTTACTTTGCATGCTGTTTGCTGATATTTGAAACTAGACTGTACCCGTGACTTTGCTTCATTTTCTTGTATTTTTTTATTTTTATATTCTCTTATTTGTCTTTTTTTTCCACTTGCAGCAATTCGGTAAAATCTTAGATGTTGAAATCATTTTTAATGAGCGGGGATCAAAGGTAAGTCGTTAATCATGCTTCATTTATTATATTAGATGTTTTATGCTGTGATTAAAAAATGTAATGTTTTTTTAAAGGGCACATTGTGTATTAACCAATATTTAACAAAAAAATCTGTTGATTATATTTTGTATTCAAATCATTGCTACTTTTGCTATTTTCTACAGGTGTTTAGAAAAAACATCTTTTAAACTCAACATATTCTTTATAACCCTAGCGTTTAGCCTTGGGAGTGTCAATAAGGTTTAAAAAGTATGAAGCCTTTATGGCTGGACCTTCGAAAGCAACAGCGCTCATTCTATCAGTGTTGAGCGTGGTTTATAACTACATTGACAGCAGGTCTCTGGGAAAGAAAGACTGTGGCCAGCAGAGGAGATTTCTAATCTGCCAGCTGCTGCCCATGTATTTATAAACAGCGCTCAGCACTCATAGACTGAGGGGGTGTTGGCATGGGAATGGTGTGGGTTTCCCCCATCCAGACTCACGTCCCGCCTCCTTGCTATGGGGCCTATGTCAGCCTACTTCTGCCCGTTGTGGTGCCTTTAGTGTCAAGCATGCAAAAATTCACAGAGGTATTCTAGTCTAGAATAGTATGAAAAAAGAGGGAACTGTGAAATTTACAAATGCAATCCAGCCCCTTTGTTTGAAGCAGACCTGGGTATACAACAAATTGGTTGAGGGTCCCACTGATCTTAATTTTACCCTTAGTGTGATGCATATATTATTAAACACATATTTTTTTTAAATGCTAAAAGTAAAATAGATAATTTTAGAGTTTGTGCATAAACTTGAAGGAAATCATGAGAAAGAAAGTAAGTAAATAGACATTTTGTAGATTCTAGTAGCACCCAGGGCTAGAGAATTTGTAACTTTAAATACTATCTGATGGAATCTCTGTCCTCTCTTACTTATTGAGTTGTTCCGGGTATTTATTTTGTGTATACATTTTGTAGAAAAATACAGTCCAAAATGTGGATACAATGTAAATGTACTTCAGCTGAAATGTTTAATTTAATTTTAAATATTTATAATTCTCATACTATTGCTGTATGCATAGATGTTATGACTGTTATGTTAATTTGGCACTAGCGCTTTATATTTGCTAATTTGGTTTTGTAGCCAATAATGTTTATAGAATTATCTTAATATATGTCTCTCTACTTTCAGTTTTTTTGTTCTTTTCCTAATTTTTTTATTTTATTTTTTACTTTCAAAAAATAGACTTTTTGGTAACTGTATATCCACAATTGTTTAAAATTTCAGTGCAGTCAATGCAACTTTATTTTTTTTATTACTCTATTTTTTGTATTGTTGCCATAAATCTGAACAGTGTATTTAATATTATGCAAATAAAATCTATCTATCTATCTATCTATCTATCTATCTATCTATCTATCTATCTATCTATCTCATTAAGTATTTGGCAGATGAAACGGTTAAGTATTATACGCTTAACATAGTACAATTGCTTTTATAGAGAAATAATCAAGGGTTTTGCATTTATATCTTTTCCACTTGTGATAATTACATTTCTGATCACAGAAAATGAGTTCATGTTTGTGGAATAAAAAAAGAGAACATTTGCGGCAATAGGTATTTTCCTGTTATCGAAGTGAAAGTTGGTAATATAATCTAATATGCTCTCAAGCAATTACCCTCTGTATTGCTCCAATTTACTTTGGTGCAGGGCTTTTCTATCAAGAAAAAAATCTCTTTATTCAAACCTTTGAATACGTAATGTGATTTGTATACATTTTTTGTTACTGATAAATGTTATACTCAAGCTGTTTTGAACAAATTATTTTTCCCAAAGATATTGAATTTGTACTCTATAATGAATTGAGTATAGCTGACTCAAGGAAATGAATATATAAATGGTCTGTGTACCTATTAAAAGACAAAGTATGTATGTGTTTTCAAAATTTGTGGTTTGGCATATCTACTGGTAGAAACACAATCATCTATAACAAGTAAAAAAAAGCACATATGCATAAACACAGAAACACATTTGTATACACATTCTAATGTCACTATGTAGTATTCCTAAACAAATTACTTATACAATTGTTTGAGCTCCCACCATGTCACAAGTACTGAAACCGTAATTCATTTTACATATATTACATTACATATATGATATTTTAGTCTAAAAGCTCTTAAAAAATCATAATGACAAAACTACAATTTTGTGCTAATAAAAATCCACTTGTAAGCAAAATTGAAAACGTCTGATATTACCTTGTGGTTGGGCAGCAATAATATTAGTCGTATTGCCTTGGAACATATTTTTTTTAAATTGGTCTTTTTTAATACTGAAACTTTCAATCTGCCCTAAAAGACCCTCAATTTAATTTATGTAACTTACATTACAATCTTACATTATTGCCTAACTGTCAGTTTATAATTTTGTTCATAAGTCCAATGAATAGGCATACACAAAGATGAGCTAGTTAAACTACTGCAGCCCTAGAGGAATAAATACTGAAATCTACTTTACAGCCTGTAGAAGAGCAGATAAACAAAGTTTCAGTGCTGTGCATTGAACTTTTAAGTGGGATATACTGTTTAGCAGAGGTGTGGATTCTGTTAAAAGTCATTTTCAAGAAACAATTTGATTTTCTAAGAGGAGCAAAAGTGATTGAGACTTTTTGTGTGAAACACATAATACTAAAATTCTGCAAGTTTTGTAAACCTATACAACTACTTTCAAGCAATATCTGTGTAGTATATTGATTGTCAATTCAATTTTCAACTTCTTTGACTGGCTATATTGACATTAGTTCCTAAATCCACCATCATTTATTCTCTCTCTCTCTCTCTCTCTCTCTCTCTCTCTCTCTCTCTTTCTCTTTCTTTCTTTCTCTCTCTCTTTCTCTCTCTCTCTCTCTCTCTCTACATACTGTACACCCACGTACACTCTCGCTATCTTTCTCAGACGTAATATACCTGCTCATTTTATATTTCTGATATTTATATAAATGTGTTAATGCTATTTTGTCCAAGTGCCTTTAAACAAGAGTGTATTTAGTAATATTACAATGTTTTTAGATGTCATGTTTATTAATATGTATTTTAATTTTGTAACTTTACTAAAAGTCTTCCTATGTTTTCTGTCATGATATATAGATTTATATAGTGATTTTTTTTAAAACCCAAAGGCAAAAATATATTATTATTTCTACTTTTATGATTGTTTTTGTGATAGTTTCATAAAAATGTAAATTAAGCTTTCCATTGTTCAACATCTAGATAAATGCTAGATTTGAATACATTAATTTTTTTATGTTGAATGAGAATTGTTTGATTTGAAAATTGACTATATACTTAAGACATTTTAACCATTAATCAAAGCAGTGTATTATGTAGAGTTATTGAACGGTTTTTGTCTAGGGACTGTGAGAAGTGTGAAGTATATGTGTTATTTATC
>WWET01000234.1:329413-336913 GCA_011038615.1 Limnodynastes dumerilii | reverse complement strand
TATGTCATCTGTATCCATTCAGATATTTAATTGCTTGCCAATTTCCCCAAACTAGAATCTGAACTTTCAGACCAGATTTGACTTTGTGCGGGCACCTCAGTGGTTAATCATTTCCTCATAGTCTGGTGTCATTTGGAGTGACAGCAAAGCAGCATTTAGATCATCGGCTTAACTAGCTGCTTTTGTAAATCACCCTCATTGAGGCGGTTCTTACATTATCAGTACCAGAATAATCTAAAATACCAAGCTAAGTTTAGCACTTGCATTTGAATGGCACATTTAGTAAAATTGCATAAATATATATGCAGTGGGAAAGAGCAGGGATTTCTCTAATGACCAGCCATTTGCAATGGCAAATGTCAAAGAATAATTGACATTTAATACATCAAGACAAATACAGTCATTAACACCCACAACAAAGAACTTACCTCCATAAATGACAACACCAGGCTCTATGGCAGTTCTTTCACGAGGAGAGTGACATTAGCGCTTCTCACACATGATTAACCCACACACTTATGAGCCAGCACATATCTCGCTGACAAGATAAAGTCAGTTTTAATTGGTGTTATTTTCATCATGATGAATTAAGACTTTCCTTCGTTGACTTCGGAAAAAAGTTGGCTAATACAGCCATCAGCAAACGGAGTGGGAAGGAAATGAAATATGAATGTACTTCTCAGCTGTGTGCATCGACCTGTATCTGAGAAGGAATTTCATGGACAAATTGAAGACCCATTAGTGTAACTTGAAATATGATATAGATCCTTTTGACTTCTTGACAGAATATTCTGAAGGATATGAGAATCACTAAAATCATTCATTTCTTTGACAGTTTTCAATCACTGCTTTGTGAAATTCTTAATTGTATAATGTAGTATTGGAATATTGGTAAGGAATTGTTTTCATGCTACAATATGTGACTAGGGATATGCAAGAAAAGTCCTTCCTTTAAATACTTTTATATTTTTTTTTATTTTTATGTTAAGGTTTTTGTTGTAGTTTATGTGAATGATCAAAGTTATTATGTAGATATCCATGGAAAAACTAAGCAGAGGCAACCTCAGACTGAAGGCATCTTACATTTATGCATCACTGGCTACTTTCCTATAGTTTATTAAGGCAATGTGTACGGAATATTCTTAGGTTTTGACTCATTAATGGGTTTTAACATAAAAGGTAACAAAACCAAAATGTAAGAAGTAATTAGTTACAAAACCACGTAATATTTGAAAAAAAGTTTGCTATTGCTTGTTAAAAACATATACATTTGTGTCAATGATCTGCCTTTAAGATAAACTATTTATTACTAATAATTTAGTTTTAGGAAATTTAATTTCTATTATATATATGATTAGAAGCCCAACTCCAAATCACTTTCCCTTTAGGAGTATTTTCTCATGCCAATTGTGCATGTGCTGGTTTTCATTAATTGCTGGTCACAGTGGTGTCTTTCTATAGAAATTTGTTTACAAATTTTAGTATAATGCTCAGTGTATTTTGTGCTTCTGTGGCAGTGACCCCAATTATTAAGTTCTCCCACAGTAGAGCCCCCAAAAGTATTGACCCCAGTTCATGATATAGCCCTGTAGTAGAGCCCCCACTTGATAATATTAATTTCCCCAGACACAATATTTCACGGTTTCTAAGTGAGGGTGTGTCCTACAAAGGTAGTCTTTCCACTGGGGATGTGGATGCTGACATGACCTGAAGTTCTTCATGAAATGATGTCATAATAACAGCAGTGCCAATCTCCCAACAGCATAGATGCCTTCAGTATGTGGAATACTGTACCTATTTATACACTTCCATGAGAGATGCACGTCTTTTTGTATGCTCTGAAAACATCATTTTTAAAAAGAGCTTCAGAAAAGGCCTTAGTTGTGCTGTCACCTGCAGCACTCTAGAAAGCTATGCACAGTATTCAGATTCTGTACCCAGTCGTCACAGTATTATTTCAGTACAGTCATTATGCATCACTCAAAACTAACCTGATGTCAGTGAATCCAGTCACACCCCTCCATGGAATTACTACAATTAGTTTTACTGAATTGTTGTCATTCATTCCTTTATAATACATAATTTTACAACATACAGAATGTGTTTTAGATGACTTTTACCTCTATAATTCATTTTATTGCACTTTTGTTTTCCAGGATGGAAGTTAAATCCTGTTGTTGGCGCAGTTTACAGTCCTGAATTCTATGCAGGTCAGTTTACAATCTGCTTTTAAATCTTTAAAATGGCCAGAGACTGTTTGTGGATGACGTTGAGGGTTGTGCATTATATTACATTGCAATAGCTAAAATTATACTATTATATTATACCGTAGAAGTGTGATTGTCTTCTTCATGTAGTAGTCAGAATGGAGCAGGTAATGTCAACAGCCAACTATAGTGAAGAATAAGCATTATAATAAATATTCTGAGGCTTTATATATGATCAGTATATTCAAATACACCTGTAGTGAACTTAAAAGGTATAGTCATGATTCATACATAGACTATTTTTCTTTTTAATATTTCTTCAAAGTCTTCTGCACACCTATCATACTGCCAAATCCTGTATAATTTTTACATCTATGCACTGGGGCTGATTAATGTACACACAGACTTTAATGCACAGAAGCTTTGTTCTTGAATCTAACATTTAAAAAATGAATATTAGATGCATATAAAGGGGTACTTTTCATTTGCCTTTTTATACCTTAAGGCCTATTGCAGAATTTTCAGATTGCTCATGCTTTATAATGTCTGTGTGATGTAGTAGGACTTAGCTTCTCGACTATCAGTGTAGCTTGATAAAGGCATTAAACCTGAACTGACCCCTTTCTGCTAGAAAAAAAGATATTTATAAAATTGAACTGTAGAGATCTGATCATCTCAACAGCAAGATATATAATTCTGTGTAACATTTAAATAAGCTTGGTTACTGCTGAAAAAAGGTTTATGCCATTTCAGACCTTTAAAAATGTGCAAGTACTGTAGATGGCAATGTGTGAAAGGGTAAAAGTATTAGGCTATTTTATTCTCTGTGATATTAAATGTTTAACAATATAATGCACTTATCATTGCTCTGTTCCAACTTTTCGCTTAGCTGCTTCACTGACAAGCAATATAAAGTCATAAGGCTATATATGATATAACTGATACATACTTTATATAGTAGATCGCAGAACTTAAGAGAATGTAATGATATTTTTATATTAGTATAAGAGTCAATGTTCATAATAGCTGTTATAGTGCTGCTTTGGAATACTGGATTGCATGAATAAAGATGGATTAGCTGCAACAACATTTTTTTTGTATGCACTAATTCCAATGTATATAAAACAAATAAAAATTAGTTTTGATACTTTGTTAAAAAATAAGTTAATTAACTAATTAATTTAAGTGGAAACCAAAGGAATCTTGGTATATCAGAGAATAGGGGTAATTCCATGGGTTTGTGCAGGGCCGCCAACAGGGGGGCAGCCGTGACAATTGTCCTGGGCACCAAAGCTGAAGGGGCCTGCAGATTCTTACCATGGCTCTACAGAAGCAGGTATCGGCGGTATCCTACTGCCAATAGTTGCTGCTTAGAGCTGTACACGAGTGGGCCAATGCGTATGCAAACCCCTCCCTGCACATCGGCCTGCTGGTAATGCAGTTCCGCGGCACCCCCACCCCCATGTGACATCACAGATGTGTAGGTGGCGGGGCACCGAGGATGTGCCCTGTGCCCCAAACTCCACAAAAGGTAGGCCTATGAAGGGGGAAGAATGAGGGGAGTGAAATGGCCACATGTAGCCATGTAGTTTTGCAAATCCACGCATACTTAAGTCTGAATCAGGCTCTATATTTTTACTACAACCACTTTGTCAATGAAATGCTTGCAAAAAGCTTACACACTAATTTTTACTATACATAACAGTGTAATACCTTTTGGATCTCTGGCCATATAGGGAATATAGCTGGCAGGATAGCTGAATTGTGATTGGTTGTACTGTGTTTGTACACAACCTGTCGTACTTGCATAAGAATTCACAGCTGTAGTTGCGTTCATGTCTAGATCGCACCTAAGGCTTAGTGTGGTACTTTAGAAGACACAGGATGCATTTGGTTGTACATTTAAGCCTGGATCAGGAATTTTGTATAATCAATAACTATCCACTTTCGTGTACAACACCTTGTAAGAGACATTTATGAAAATACCTTTATATTTTTATGCTTAAAATAGAAAATGAAGTACTTTTTTTTATCATTTTCCTTTCAGTATCTTTATAGATACTATATAGATATTATATAAAGGTCACAGTTTTTAGCATGTTATAGTTCTTAGTATGTTATTTACTACTTTACACAAACGGTTAAAAAAAAGTAGACTTGTTTTGCAAAAGACTATGATACCTCTTTGCCTCTTTTCTCAGTTTGAATAAGAGCACACAACAGTCCATTCATTCTGCATTCAGAATAGTAGTTAATGGTGAGGAATTTCTGCAGATCCCTACAGTTTGTCCACATCTACAGCCATTGCATGCAAGAACAGCAGGAGGGGATAGAACACAGTGAGAGGTTGAGAGGGAGCCTTCAGGTGGGGATGGGGTAAAAGGGTAGCAGAGTGGGAAAAGAGGGTTCGAAGTGAGAGGGGAGTGGTGGAGGAGAGAACAACACTAGGGTGGAGGGCCCTGCTCATGCTCATTATAGATTTGCATACTGTACCTATTGCTTTGCAAATCTGTTGGGCTCCACAAATGTGCCACTTGAATATCAGCATACTGTGCATTTTTTTTTTTACTAAAAGAACTGGTACCTGCTAAAGCTTACAGCATTCCAGTGTAACGAAACAAATGGTGCCTCAACAATTACACTTTTCTGTAAATAGATGACAGAGGTGGAGAATGTGAATCAGAGTACATAAATGTGATACAAAACTCATTGTTTCACTACCAGGCACAGCAGAGGTTCTAAGTTTGTTAGCATGCTATGTAATGGCAGTTTGGAAAAGAGAGAGCTATATGTTGTTTCAGTAAAAAAGAGCTCATAAAGGTGTGTCTAAGCCTCTCTGCTTACTACAGACTGATACAGTTTAAGGAGCAAAAGTAATAAGAAAATATGTGACCTGAAAAAACAATGTAGCGAGATGAAGGAGAGTCATTTACAATATTCAGACAAAACTGGAGCAGTGCAAAATAAAGATTTCCAGCATCTGTGTGCTATTTTCAAAAGCAGACGGATTCACACCAGCAGACGTATTTCACATACGTCCGCATTTTACCGATATTTTCTAATGCGCATGCGTAGTAACACATTTACGTAATCTACGTATCGTTTTGTTACCTAGATTGTGTATATGCGGTTTTAAATATTGCATATACGCAATCTACGTAATGAAGCAGGGCTGCCATCAGTGGGAGAGAGAGGGAGCCCATTGATACTCACCTTGTTGCTGGAGAGTTACAGCAGGCTGCAGAACAGTGGGCCGATGCACAGGGAAAAAGTAACCAGCGTATGAACCCGCTCTCAGTTATAACTGAGGTCTACAGCACACAGCCCCTTATCTTATGTCACAGGTGTCAACACATAGGACACAGGGCATCCCGCCCCTGTCCTGGGTCCCAAAACTCTTGGTTGCAGCTCTGGTATCCAGCTTCAATCAGTCTGTACAAAATATCACTATGTGGTTGGTACAAGATTCAGTTGCCGATGCACCATTCCCGAATGCATTTGAAAAATGAGAATCTACGTTTCGGAATGGCTACCATGTCAAATGGCTCATTTTTTTCTGTTTTGATTATAGTTAGGCTGAGGGACAGGAAGTGTTAGTGTTAGGCTCCAGAGAGGAGAAGGTTTGGGTTAGGCTGCAGAAAAAGGATGGTTAGGGTTAAGAAAACGTTGTTCGAAATCCATGCGATTGTGGGAGCCATCCTTTCTGAGGGCAGACTGCCAAAAAAGGACAGGACAAAGACCGAATCCTAACCTAATAACATCAGGTCACTTACGCACAAAAGGTGCGTAAGTGGCCTGACTTCACTAGAGGGCGCATGAACAATCGGACAGAACAAAGTTTCAGTGGAAATGGGCTGTGCTTCCCCTCCGCCCGCTAAAGCGGGCAGGGGGAAGCATGCGAAGTGTACAGTGTGAGAGGGGGCTCCCACACTGCTGCGGATCAGCGGTCATACGGACCGCTGATCCGCAAGATAGAGATAATGCAGGCTTATGGCAGCACGAGAGGAGAGTGACAGGGTGTGCACTCCCCTCTCTCTCACGGGCGTACAGACCCCCGCATGTATGCCAAACGTGCGGGGATCTGGATCCGGTCCCAAGTTTTTATAACCATTAGTTTTTGTCTTTGAATTGATTTTTTAGAAACGTAGACAATATTTTCTATGATGGATGACTAAACTTAACTTTAAAACTTTTTCCAGTTGCTTGTTTCACTGTTTGCTGATCAATCCAAAATGATTCTGCAAATGATATTGTTAATGTGTATTCTGCTAAATTGTAAAAGTCTTATAAATGTATTCTGTTACTGCAGTTTAATAGAAATATAAACTAAAGCATTTATAACATTGCTCTACAACTGTATTTCAGACAGATTGCTCAACAATTCTAAACAAATAGCTAAGGTCCCTGTCAGCTAGCTTAGAAATGTTTAGAAATTACTTTATATAAATGAGAAATAACCCAATGTTTCTATCTCATAATTATTGATTTTATTTTTCAAGTGTGTGTAGAATTAACAACCTAACTTTTAATTGTCTTCCCGTAGAGGGCATAAGGAGTTCACATATTTGGTAAATTAAAATCAATATTTTCAATCTTTCCTTAAGTAATTTTCCTAATTTAGCACATTTCCCCCTAACATTTATTTTGTCTTTTAATTATAAAATGGCAGATTATTGATTTTTTTTGTATAACCACTTGAATTCCCAAGTGTAGTTTTACTGCTAACACAAGGGAGACATTTGCACCTTTTAATGAGAATCTTTAATTACCATTAAAATGGTATTAATTTAGAATTATAAATTATTTTATACTGCTGTGATCAAGACTGAAGTATGCACTTCACTGACCGTTTCTATTTCAATTTGCTAGTTTTTTTAAAACTAGAACAAATATAACAAAGGCTGCAGATTTACCTGCAAAAAAAGCACTGCACATGTGCATGTATCTGCACAACTGGATTGCAAAACATTTCCACCTCTGGCAGCTTACAAATGGGGTCACCCCTTAGGGAACTGTATAGGCATTCAAAAGTGTTGGGACAGGGTACCATCCATGGAAAAACAGGCATTCTGTAGGACTGAAAGTCACAGACTCATGGATAATCTTTCAGACAGTGATAGTTAAGTGCACTGCACGGCCAGGAGATTACTGATATGCCTGCATGACTATTTCAGTCATACAGACTTGAAGCGTGCAGGCCTGCCCATAACCGCTCTCCTCCTCCCTCCTCTTCCTAACAAATTTGCTGCAGTATAAAACATGGTCACTTACCAGAGAGTGTTTTGTTTTGTTT
>WWET01000234.1:311323-329137 GCA_011038615.1 Limnodynastes dumerilii | reverse complement strand
GGAAATTAGGCACTGTTTACATAGTTTTGCTGAACCAAGTTGCTGTTGTTTATTGTCAGGAAACATACAGCATATGAAGAAGTCCATCATAGAAATACAATTAACGAGGTCCCTAGAGCTTGCTAACTTAAACTGTTCACCTTCTAATCACTGACCTCTAATTGGTGTCCATCGCGCTGCCCACAGCACACACTAGCTATTTACGCTCTTCTCCACAGCACTAACTCTGCTAATTAGACCCAGGTCTTCCACCTGTGTGTCAGAGTGTGAGAAGGCTTAGGATCTGATCCTGAGTTGCGATTCCATCAGGTATTCTGCTGAAATTGCAGCAAAAGTGACCATTGCGCATACAACTAGATGTTTTACTATATTTAAATGAGAAAAGGGATGTCACAGCAGCAGAAAAAAGTGTCTGCACTTCTGTCATACGCTTACATAATCTCAGGTGATGGTGTAAGTAATAAGCACAGGTCATTTTAAATGTTAAAAACTAAACGTTTTAAATTTAATTTTATATCTTTATTTTTTTTATTATTTTTTTATGCCATCATATTAGCAGAATGCCACTACTTTGCTCTGGGGTTAATGTACCATTGGAAAAAAGCTTTTGAATGGGTTTTTAAATGCTGCAAATGGAAACATTTAAATAAAACATTTATATACTTAAGTGGCAGAAGCTTGCAGCTGTATAAGCTGCAGCCTCTGCTAATATGCCTACGCGACTTTGGGGAGAGGGGGGCACATCTGCCCCATTTCTCATTACGGATGCACTAATACTCTGGATCAGGTCCTTAGTCCTTTGTGGAGCTAAAGGCTGCATACCACTAGCAATATCACAAGGTCCTCCATAACTCCCCTCATATACGTATTATATAGTCTGACTGGGGCTCCCAAAAGCAGTGAAAGTATTTATAAAAAACTTTAAAGCAGTTGTTCCAAAGGGAGCACACAAAGCACACAATATGGTTATTTACTAATTTATTCAATACTACCATGTGATTTGTATTTTCCCAAACGTAAAATTAACTTTAGCGGTTGTCCTTGGATAAAGAATACAATCAAGCACTACAGAAATATATTTAGATTGGCAATAGTCACAAATTCTGTCAAAAAGAGTCGAAGGGCCGGATCCTAAACTAAGTACGACAGGGGACTTACGCAACTCAGTTCCTAAAGTCCCTTGTCAGGGAACATCTGCGTATGCGCGCACCCGATGTTCCTTTAGCATAAGTACTAACATACATAATGAAGTTACATACATCAGTCCTTACGGGGAATGGACAGGCCCTTCACTTACGATGGCTCTATCCTCACCATATAGGTGGGTTAGCCATTTAAATGAAGGGTCCGGGGTGGGAAAAGCCCCATTACGACTAGTCGACCTAGTCGTAAAAGATAAGGTAAGAATCGGGACAAGTAAGTGCACTCTCCACTATGGCTGCGTAACTATGGACACGCGCACACACGTCAAGTGTGTTGGGGTCTGGATTTACCCCAAAGAGTCTAGTAAAAACATGGCTTACTTTGCAACTAGGTGAGTTTTGTTTTGTAATAATTGTAACAGATATGACAATTTCCTTGTGTAACATTCTACTTCCTTCTATGAAATCCCCAAATCTATCATTTAAATTCCACTTAATCCTTCATATCCATGAGAGACTTTATTCTGGATCAGGCTTGTCCAAACCATAAATGAACACATATTTGTTGTGTCAAGAACATAAATTCATAGTGATTTCTATGTTAGTCCACTTTATTGACATATAAAACAGTAGCGATTTAAAAAATTGTTTTGTAGATATTTCCCACCTTGGCCATCGTCAAGCCATTATTTCCATTAATCCCTGATACTTCATATACCTTAAATGTATAGTGTATTTTTTTTTATTTGAGTTATCAGTGAGAGGGTTTGTGCTATATACAGACACAGTTCCTGATTTGGAGTTTTATTTGTTTAACAGATTTAAATTATGATGAACATATTCCAGCTTTTAATTGGTGTAGTTTCAATGCCACGTAGATTAATGTTTCCATCATTATGTATAAGGGCACATGATTAGATATAAAATAAGTATTTATATTATTCTAACAGATGTCTGTTTTGTCAGAGGTTTCTTAATTGTTTTCTAAAGAGACTATCATACAGTACCTTTCCAAGCTTTGGGCCAGAGTATGGTAGTGGTGCCTGGACTTAATGGGTCTATGCTTCTTGAATTGAAAGTAGTATAGGGGACTATTTGTAAAGTTCTAAATGATGCAATTATGCTTCCTTTACTTAATTTATGATAAAAAACAATTCTAAGATATTGTTGACTGATGGGATTAAGAGTCTTGTACTTCTCAGGTATTCCATTTTTTTAATGTATAGGATATAACAGCGGAATGTAATCTGCATAAGAGTTCTGTTACTGTTGTTTAACATCATTACATAGTTTTACTCTGATTATACATTTTATGGCACAAAACCACAAAATAAGGGTGAGAAAATCCAGGTCTCTGGCTTGCATGTCTTTCATTTCCTGGAGATTTAATACTGGTGTTTAGTAAACATAAAAGTCATCACTACACTTCATTAAATTGTAAGATATTTTTCTTGATTAATATGTACAATATTCTTATCTTAAATTAAGACCTGAGATATCTTAATCAGTGTAAACATGCAAGTCTTTTTTTTTTTTTCTCTCTAAGACATTCTTCCAAAGTTGGCTTTTGTTTTAATGAGAAGCTCCCTTTTACTGGCTATGTAAATGATGAAAAAATGGGCACTTTGGAAATAAAAATGATATATCTACAGGGAAACTGTTGATTTAAAGCACCTTTAATCTTCATAAATAAGTAAGAAAACAGAAGGTTACACAAAGCTGTCAAGATAGGACTGATAAATGGCAAATTCACCTGTTCCTCAATTGCCAGTGAAGACACATGCTGCAAGGCTTAACCACATTGTATATCATATCTGCCAACTCATTTCTGTGATTAAATATTCCGTCAGCGAGAGCTGTAAGGCGGTAAAGCTTAACAAGATTCATAAGATGCGCCACTTGAATACACATAACTCACTTCCGTGGATGGAGAGCACCCCGCATGCAAAAGAAAATTAGAATTGTGTTAAATTACTTCAGAAGACAAGATCAGAAGAGATAGGAAGGAAAGATCCCCTAATGCAATGCAAATCTAAGATATGGTTATGTCCTGACAACTTGAAGCAGATAATTAAAGTCAAAACTGAAGAAACACATTGTAAATCAAATCCAAAACCTTTTAGGTTAATAGTTGAGCAAGAGTAGTTGCTACATTATTGTTGTTGCTTTTATATTTATTTTCTTCAGTTTCATCTGCTCTTTCAAGCACAGTTTTCAAAAACAAGCATTCCTTGAATACTGGCCATACAGGAATTGTGTGCAAATAGTTGACTGTCTAACATTTACATAATGTATACCCATAATTCTTCACTGCATCTGAGATATGCAGAAAAAAAGGCACACAGCATAGCGCTAGTTCCTTATACTATGACACATAATCTGAGCAGGGATGTCTTCACACTGCTTCCATACAAGCAGCAACTTATCCTCTAAACTATGTACATGAAATTCAGGGGGCACCTCTATTACAGATTCTTATGGTCACAATGTGAACCTTCCAATGTATGTACATCAGAAGGTTTACAACGGGACAATGATATAAGACAGGTAAAGTAAGGTTTTGCATAAATAACAGTATTATATTCTTATAAAGGGAAGAAAGTCTATATATATATAAATAGTTAGCTCACAGTTCTGGAGTCCGTCCAAATTGCTCTCCTAGGTTCTAGATAGGTTCCAATAGTGGTTCTCGTTATCAGGTCCAATATTATTGATGTGCAAATTCTGAATGATTACACCTGTAATCACCGCTGCTCTCATAGAGGTAGCTACCGCGGCTCCTATGTTGAGTTTCTGCCTCTCCCGTCCTTTGCACGTGTAGTTTCTGGCGGTGGTAGTTCCCGGTCCTGGCTTACCAAGCCTCGTTTTCCATTTTGTATGTTGTGTATTCCAACAGGATATGTGAAAAGAATGGAACAAAGTGGCCGCCGCCAATAGTGTAAAAACTTTTATTACAAAGTGCACAAAGGATAAAAGGGCATACTCACAAAGATAATGGACATTGATTGAATGTCAATAAGCACTTGTAGTGAATATGGACCTGATTCAGAGCTTGAAAATAAGAGAGGAGGAGTAACATTCCCCTCTTATTTTCAAGCTCTGAATCAGGTCCTATATCACTAGAATCATATGGAATAGATTTCTCAGCATATGTTTCGATATTCTGCCAGCTGATATCATATAAGTAACAGAGTAAAACCAACGCGTTTCGGCTAATGCATAGCCTTTCTCAAGTATTATATTATTGTATAACTGT
This sequence comes from Limnodynastes dumerilii, assembly GCA_011038615.1. Lineage (NCBI taxonomy): Eukaryota > Metazoa > Chordata > Amphibia > Anura > Limnodynastidae > Limnodynastes > Limnodynastes dumerilii. The sequence continues at coordinate 324,739 of WWET01000234.1, read as the reverse complement.
ATCCCATGATGACGCCCAGACTAGGAGGAAATAGGAGGTATAGGAGGAAATGTTTTGCTATTGCGCCAGGAGGGTGTTCCATTGCAACTGGTGCCCTATGCTTGTATTGCTAGCTTAAAAAAAATTTCTACTATATTCCTGTGCTTATATTGTATTAATATGCTAACTTATTAATTATTATTACACTATTGAAGGTATCTCTCCCATTTTTCTCTATATCCTGGCACCTAGTGGTGATAAATGAATTTTAAACTAGCAAAAAGACTTATGGAACTAAGGCTACTATCTAAGACATAGGTTTTGGAATATCTGCCCTTTGTCTGAAGTTCTTGTATCTACAATTGGAGATATGTTATTCATTATTCTGTTAGAAGAGTTAGTTTTTCTGCAGGATGGCATTGTTGGATAATATATGTAGTGCTGTATAATTTAAATACATATAAATTAAACTATATTATATTTTTACAATTTGAAAGTGATCCACAAGAAATATTCAAGCTCATTGAGTGGTGTTTCCGGGGGTAGTTTTGAGAGTACAGCAGACAGGACCAGTAAGGCAGACCTGCATTACTGCACCCCCATGAAAATGTTGTATGGGCCTAGCTTTCCCAAGCTAAGCCTCTGGTTTCACTACATTTTGATCATTCGCTTATTCAAATGAGCCACATGCATCCATCCAATACCTTGCCGCATGTAGAGAATTTGATCCATAGTTTTAGGCGGTGGGAGTCCCTGCACCGATGGCTATCAATGAGAAGTAGAGACGGCTGAAAGTTTCTATTCATGTGTCTCTATTTGGAATGGCAGCCATTTTAGATTTTTTTTTTATGAATGGGTGAGTATGCCGATTGGCATACTCACCCATTCATTTTTGGAAGAGCTACCGCCAGACCACCGGAGAGGTGAGTGAGCTCTCCGGGGACTTTTAGGCTTAGGAGGAGGGTTAGAGTTACGCTGTGGGGAAAGGAGGCTTAGGGTTAGGACCATGGAAGGGGAGGCTTAGGGGAAGGGTTAGGGTAATAGAAGGGGAGGGTTAGGGCAAGGATTAGGGAGAAGGTTGTGGTTAGAATCCTCACTTACCTTCCAGAGCACCGTGTTCGGTGCTCCAGGGATCGATTGCTATGCCTCAAAACAGAAGCAATCATTTTCCCAGCCAGTTTGAAACTGTCTGGAAGAAAACAGCCCTACTGAAATAAGGCTGTTCTTGATGGGGACCCACACCTAACTTTTAGCATAACAAATTTCTGGCATGTGCACTGCTGTTTGTAAAAATCATAAAAGATATTTACACATTAAAGTTTATCCGCCTACTATAGCGTAATGCAGTGTGTACTAAAACTACTTTTACTCTTTAATTAGACTTTGATTAATGTTTGTCAGCTGTTTGTCAGGTCTGTGGGGCTTTTATTAAAGATAAATCTCCTCTGTCTGTCAGCTACACCAGCCCTGAGCTAATGCAGGATTACAGTAGGAAGCACACAGAAACATTGGCTGCACTGAAACACCCAGATTATCACTAGTGAATAGCATACAGGTGTGATCACAGGCGGATCAGCCTCTTTGTGATCTCTTTTTTTAGTTGCTCCCTTATTACACATGCACAGAGCAAATAATCACTGCAGTTAAACCCAAAAATGGTATAAGCCACAACTCTAGATCAAGTCACCACTAACAGGTTATATAGTCATTCTTTAACTGTTTTAGGCCTATTCCCATTTTAATAGATCTCTTAAGCAAGTCTGCATCAGTAAGCTGTGCTGTCCAAATGCTGATACGTCACAAAAGAATTGAGCTGCTTGTCTCAGAGGTTAGAAGAAGTTGTAATGTGTCCTTCTCTTGTGCATCAAGATTGTGGGTTATTGGCGTCTGTTTGCTAAACATGAATAATTTTCATATTTTTAATCAAGTGTATTTTACTTCAGGGCTATCCTAATGATCCCACTCAAGAGTTTTAACAGATTAAGGCATCCATGTACCAAACCTTCTTAAGTAGAAATGAGGTGATGTTGCCCCTAGCAACCTGTCAGATCTTATTTATTATCTTCTGGATTGTACAACCTCTATGTCTTTTATTTCTCTGGATAGGTAGAATAAATGTGCTATAGTGTACATGAATACACTGTAAAAAATAATGCTGCAATAGTTGAACTCTGTAAACACACCATTTCAACTGTAAATGCTGTTTGTTAAACATTTTGTATATATATTTATTTTATATCCCAAAACTGTGGAAACACAGGTGTCTAGCTTCTAGCAATGACCTGATGTCATGGTGGATTTTACTACCGCCTCTTAAAAGCTATGGCCATTTGACAGTGGCAGCACCCAGAAATTCATTTATATGCACATATCAACATCTTGTTCCTTATAAACCCATAGTCTGTACACATATAAATACACCTCAACAAAATGGCTGCTTCCATTGTACTTAAGTAGCAGTTGTTTAAATAAGGCCTTTTGCGAAATTATAAGTTCACAATGTGAGGAAATTTCTAGGTTATATTTATCTAGGCAAATGGAGACAAAAAAAATCTAGAATAGTATATTGCTGTTTATTCACATCTTGTCATGATAGTAAGTACAACATTATATTTCAGACTGTATCAGCAACCCATTTAAAAATAACACACACAGACACACACACATACACAAACACGCTTGAAGGAGGTAGGTTTGTTTGTTTATTTATAGGTTATTTGTTTAGTTTTTAGTTTCTTATTTCAATCACTTTAGATTGTTAAAATTAAAAACTATTTTCATAGCCATGTCTATCCTTGCATTGCTATTAAAACAAATCACAAAAAAAAAAAATACATTTTAATGTAAAGGAGTCAAAAGGGAAGCCCAAATTAGAACAGAAGGAATAAAGAGAAAGGTAATCTTTTAGATGCAATAAAGAAATCTAATGTAACTATGAATCATTAAGCATAACCCAACAATTAAAATCTTGCAGATGGGTTTCTCATCTGTTATACAACTAATTATATCGCACAATCCTTGACAACAGTCTGTACTGTAATAGATTGTATTCTGTAGGCTTGATAAAAAAAATTATCCTGCTCTTGATATGATTCATTGCAACAATGGCTTTACAGATGAATTTTTATAATTGCTTTTGTTTGCTGCATATTTTAAGCTAACACCTAATCATTTGTACTGTGTGTCATTTTAGATATATTTTTATATTGCTTTTAATAGATCTGTTATTGGATAGGAAATGTGATTGTGTAATAATTCAGCAGAAGATGTATTATGACTAGTGCCAGGAGAAGTAATTCAGCATTACAGTATATTTTTAACATTATGTTTTACAGGCTTCTTCTACTTGTTGCTGATTTGTGTTTTTGAAATTCCTTTCATTGCTAAGTGTCACTGGAAGCTATTGCTTTTGTTATCCACAACTTTGGGAACATAGAGGGCAAGTGTCATGACACTGTGTTCCACAATGATCATGATGCCAAATATATATATACTATCTTCTGCCATTAGCTATAAAACAGTTATTTGATGAAGTCAAGCTAATATACAAGTTATATATTATTTTATAATATAATCAATATAAACAAAGCACATTTAAATTTTCTTTTGCTGCTGTCACCTCTTTGGGTGGTCTTCAAACCCTCCTGGAGGTGGGTCTAATGTCCTGTTATGGTTCGGTTGCATAGTTAACATACATAAAACATGACAACATTTTCTGCAAGACAAACATCTGCCATTGGTGCATTCAGACAGGGCTGTCATCAAAATCTTGGGGCCCAGTTCTGACAAAATAGACAAATTACCTTTTTCTATATATCTACACATCTGTAGATTATTAGTAAAGGAGGAAATTGATTCCCCTTTTATTAATGACCCATAGTAGTTTTATCTAGCATTAAAAATTACATTCAGTAGTTCCTCTCATTGGGGCAGATCCTGAACTACGCATTTCCGCAAATTTACGTGTGGCGGACACGTAAATTCGCAGATTTGTACGCACTGCGCATGCGCACCGCAGAAAATACGCACATTCACGTAGCGTATTTTCAAACGTATGGAGAATTCACGTATTGTTAACGTAAATACTTACGTGTGGGCGTGCCAAATTTACGTTAGTGACCAATACGTGCGTTTTACGTGAAGTAGGCGGGGGTGGTATTTAAAGTGTACAGTACGGGCGTGCTAAGCTGCGTACGTTCGCGTAGTCTGTACGCCCGTTAGCGGACGTATTCTGTTACGTTAGGAAAAGTTAAGGTAGGGTTTGGGTCGCGTAATTTGAGAAAATACGTCCGTGCAAGGGGTGTGCCGTGGGGAGTGTATTGACCTTACGTGTACGAAAATACGCACCGCTAAAATACGTACGCACACACGTAGTTCAGGATCTACCCCATTATTAGTAATGATAGTGGAATGGATACAGAGTGCGTAAGTGGGGTATTTTGAGTAGAGGGCACATGGGCCCTCCAGATGTTATGTGCGTAGGGGTGGGCTCATGTCATTTAGGATGGACCACTGAACCTTTTGTGTGACTTAAGGCTGACCTATGCCCTAAAGTCACACAAATATCCACACAAGAGAGGGGAGTGACATCATGCGGGGTCTGGATCAGGCCCAGTATTATTAACAATACATAAAATAACTGCATGTGATGTTTATTAATGGCGGAACTAATGTATAGTATGTAATTTTTAACAATGGCAAAAAACACAAAAAGTTCATTATTAATGCAATCTTTACTCCTCTATAAATAATGACTCACAATAATTTAATCCATTTATTTTATAAAATTACATACAATTTTTTCCCCTTTAATGATAGTGACGGGGGAAAGTAATGTATTTAATTTTTACTACTGGTCAAAACTACTGCCGTTTCCCAAAGAGATTTGTTTGACTTAACCTAATTCTTCCATGCTGACTGCAGTATCAGACAGCCGGGATCTCTCCTGTCTCCTGAGTGTGATGACGTCATCAATCTCACCCTGAGCTCTGCTTGCTGGCAGCACAGCAATAATATGCAAAAAAAAAATGCATGGGTCATTCTGCCAGATCTAGACTTAAGTTACCTGTACGTACAATTGCGTAGAGTAATCACACTCTCCTAAGTATAATGCATTCCCCTGGGCACTCCCCTCGGACGCACAAAATTTTGCTAATTTACGAGCCCCAAAACCTACCTTAACTTTTCCATGCGTAACAGCGTTCGTACGTATCGGCTTGTCGTACGTACCTGCCTAACACAGCCCATACTGTACAATTTAAATTCCTCCCTCCACCTACATTGCATATTTTCTGCTAGCTTAGGGATGCCACGCCCCTTCATATGTAGTTGAGCACTTGTAACATCTGCCCTGCACATGTGCAGTACATACAAACAGCCAAATTTAAGCACACGCAAATTGTCGTACATAGCTCTGCATCTACCCCATTATCACTAGCAGTAATCCTGTAATGGTAACCTTGAGGAATACTGACTGCTTTTGCATTTCGCACATAAATACTAGACAACTTTAGTTTTAAACCACAGTTTATAGATGAAATAGGGATATTCTCAATTTTTCCTCCTTCTTCATAGGTAATTTCCAGATATAAATGTTCGTCTAGTTTGGACTTTATTCATAACCTGAATGAGTCCTCCTATGTCAAGAAGCAAGCATGCAGTTAGGCAGAAGTAATGGTTACATAGCTGCTCTGAGTCGGCCGATAACCTCAACATGGGACAAAAAACCCTAGGCCTTCTCAGGAATACAAGCAGGAAGGAAGTTTATTTTATTTTATTTGTGGAGGACATTGATGATTGTCAGTCAGTATGAATTCATTGCATGCCAGTGATATTGCACTTTCTATCTCTTGCCATATCAAAATAGCTGTAACTAATATTTCTTTGGTTTCTTTATTGGTTACTGGTAATACTTCTGCCACAAACTATTTCCCCAGCACCAATTACTACTTTATATATCGAGTGGTAATTAAAGTTACGACTTTATATATGGAGTGGTACCTACACAGTTTACACGATATTACATTGGATCATTGAATCACCTCTACAGTCTTTTAATGTACATTGCTGCACTATACATACCTTAGGATCTGGGTTTTTCAGTACCTCTACAAAAGGATCATATGCCAGGCTTCTGTACGCTTTCTCCTGAAGTGCTGCTGAGATAATTTGTTTGTGATATTTATAATTTTAGACGGTTTGTTTGTTTTTTTGTGTTTTTGCATTAAAAAAAGAAAAAGATAAAAATAATTATTTACAATTATTTAAAAACATTTACTATAATTTAACAATACATACAAGAAGCCAATACATATAAATAAATAGCAATTTCATATATAAAAATATAAAATAAAATGTGTCCAGTTTTGTGGTCAACACTCAGACATATCAAAATTTTTTGCACACTAGCAAATCATGGTAGCGAGTTCAAAAAAACTAGTTCATCATCTGGCCACACAAAAAATAAAAAATAGCAGGTAAAATATATTATTGTATGCCAAGGCCATTATAACAACATACTGAATGATGCCATAACAATATGGTTTGCTTTGCAGATTCAAAATTTGAGTCCACATGAATGTGCTGTATACTCTATAAGTGAAAATGATTATCATGCTGTCATGTGGAAGTGTAACTCTCAGAGTGCCCTTTATAATTGGACTCTACCATAATGGTAGCAATTACTGCAGTTCATTAGTGAATATCAGACCGCCTGTAGCACAGATTTCAAGCAGGTTGCACCGTGACTTTGATTGCAGCAGTGCACACAGTCATTCCTGATACAAGGCTAAGAAAACATTAATAATTATTTATGAGACTTACATTAATTTCTTGCTGAGAACAATTGTTCCCAGCAAGAGATTAATGTAGTCTCATAAACTGTGCCCACATTTTTTCCTGCATCAAATAAATGACAGATTATTAAAAGAAGTTTCAGAGAAGCCCCTGCTTGCTGCCCACTGTTAATTGTGATAGGGGTCTAACTGCACAGAGTGTGTGTTGCCTTCATCTTGTTCTGATGAGTGAGGGGGGGGAGCGTTCAATTCCAATAGCTGTAAAATCTCCTGCAATTGTTTTTGCCTAAGGCTGATGCATATAAATGTATTCCTTCCGGCAAAAGATTTGGAGACAACATTGTTTTTAATATACAACTGTTTACTAGCATATCTTAAAGCCGTAGTTCCCAAATATTTAACATTCACATTACCAATAAATATACAGACCTAGCATTGGTAAAAGGATACTTTATGCACTGCAGGCAAAACTTATTTAAAATGATTCAACTGCAGTACTGATCATAAAATAGGCTTAGGTAACACGACACTGCAAATGTTGTGATATCTTGAGTGGTTACCTTGGTACCTGATAAATCATTAACATAATGGTTTGATTGGATGGTTGGGCATACCTGCTATGTTAATTCGCCAATATCGTTTATCGGCCTTTGCTAGTAATAGTTTAGACGTAATACAGTACATGATCAGGTGAATGGGACAGATTATGATGTGGTGTATGATTGTCTTCAATCCCAGGATGTTTCAACAGCATAGGCATAGCTTTTATAAGGGGAGAAGCCCACAAAGAAAACTTAAGCACAGAAAGTTAATCTATTACTCTCCATGAATTGTGCAACTACAAGACCCAGCATGCTTTAATGGCATACATAACAATGGGCTATGTTTACATTATGTTTCCTAGCGTAGCTATTTACTATGCACCCCATTGGCACTTCCCTCGCATGTACGTACTTTTGCCGTTTTACACGTACCGAACCCTACCTTAACTTTACACAGCGTAAGTACTGTCGCATGTGTAGGCAGCACGTAATTACGTGCCTAAGCACGCCCATACTGTATGATTTAAATGCCTCACCCTGGTGTTGTTTGGCTGGCACTCCACCTCGTATGTAGTTATGCTGAAGATACGTGACTGGCCCATACTCTCTCAGTTACGTTGCATAACATCTGCAGCGCGCTTGCGCAGTAAGTACTAATGGGCGCTTTTATGCTAGCGGCTAGCGTAAAATCACTAGCATACGTAGATCTGGATCTACCCCAATATGCCTAAAACTTATGCAATGACATATTTTCCAACCAAGCATAGACTTTAGATATCTGATATATCCGATATCTGACAAAGCATGCTGAGATTTTCAGTTTCAGAAAACCCTGAGAGCCACGGGATAGCCAGGCCTTAACAAACTAATTGAGCCTTAATCAAAGCTGTTGTTTTAACCTTTGTAATAATAAAGGAATAATAAGTAGATGCTTCTTCAGGAGAAAATTTAATAAATATATATATACAGTATTAAAGCATACACTCCACACCAGGGCTGAAAGTGAGGGGGTATACAGGGGGTGGCATACCGTCACTTCTCCCACTGATTTCATTGAAGAGCTATAACTCTCCACTCACTTCTATTATTTCTATATTTTCATACCACCACTTCTAAATTTCCACTTCAACCACTGCTCCACACCATTAATGATGGTAGATATTTGCACCTATATTTATTTGTACAGCTTGTGAAGTTATCAAATATACGTAATTCATTTTTGTCTATTATTTGGATTCATTTTAGGTTAATGCATTTATTAACCTTGGAATAGATTACGATTCTAACCAAGTGATCATATATCAAATTAATAATGTATATATAAATATTCAAATGAATATCTTTCAGTTATTTACATAATTGTACAGATAAATATTTTTCTATGACATCAAATTAATGCGATTGTAACAAGCTGTTTTCTATGACATCAAATTAATACGATCAGGACAAGCTATGCACTGTATTAAGTCCTACTGTTGGTAAATACAACAATGTTAATTAGTCACAAAAGTTAATTTATAGTAGAAATCAAAGCTATAACTGTGGTGAAAAAATAAAGTGGCATAGTGCTTTCAGATGTAATGTGAAACCACGCTTACATTAACAACACTGATGACAGTTAATGCATTTCTGAAACTTCTACAGAGCTCTTACAAGCCATTATAGTCGAAATATTAGTTTATGAAAAATTAATAAAGTCAGTAGAAAATGGAACTTAGCATCTGCACAAGCTATTTACACAGAATCACCCAGAATTAATTATTCCTTATGCTACATTGTAATGAGTTTTGCATTGCAATGTATACTATTATAATAACTAAGCAAAAATTACCCAGAGAATGATGCTAAAGGCTTTGTTTTTAGATAATAAATTACTTAGTGGTTTTGTATATTTAAATGTGGTCTAAGGTTAATGGCTACATTTGTCATGGTGTTGGATGCTGGTTGTTATTTCTAAAATACAGTAAATGGACATATAAACATAAAAAAATGGTAGCTATAGAAAACCTAGAAAAGTTTAAAACATAATAGTAAACACTACATTGCTTTGTCGTCTTACTAAAGTACAAATGATATTGAGGATTATGAGGATGGTGCTGGGGCAATCACCATGGTCCCCACAAATTTTACACTTAATAGCATTTATAAGGAGATGGTCTAGAATGCTGAATATGCATGTCCTGTAAAAGTAGGGGTCCTATAAGTTATTTGCTTCTTGCAGACAGTTATCAAGCATTGTGGCAAAGGGGTACATTTAATGACACTGCAGTGGGGTCATACTTCCTGTACAATGCTGCTGAAATTGCCCTTTTATATGTATATAGTTGTAATAACATAACTTAAACTCATTACTTCCATTGTGTGGTTCTGCTGCATGGTCAGCTAAAGTTTAAATTAAATAATTAAAATTATTTATCATATTAAAGCATTTTCTAAGGCTATTATAGCGTAGATTTATTAAATACATGGATCCAGTGAATAGAATTTCCCAAACTATTGATAAACAATTTATCACAGTTTACTAATTGGATTCATCCACATATTTGTTATAAAGCATATATCCCTGCAAACTCTCATTACATGTTTGGTGCACCTCCTGTAAAAAATATCTGGCCTATCTTTTAAGGAATTGTATGTGCAGATGTGATTGGATAGATTGACCATGCTGGGAGCAATGAGCCTCATACCGAGTGGTGTTTTATCTTGTGTATTTTGGAGTTAAAGTAGACCAAGTCTTTCATTATACAGATTCTTAGAAAAGCCTTGGCAACTTCCATAGTGTGTCCCATTTGTCATTACTAAAATTATAATACTTCACCATAGGCCATACAAAACAATGGACCTGATTCACAATAAACAATCTGTGGCTTTTTAGGTGGTATATTATATATACGCAATTTACGTTGGACTTAAAAATGGGACAGCTCTGAATCACCATTACGAACCTATATCTGGGCGTGGTTAGGCAAAAATGTTCTTAATTAGCTGCCATACGCACACAACTACAAACCTAAAGATAAGGTAGCCCTATTGCATTTGTAAGTCGGTTAAGAAGCTGAAAACTGAGGGTGAATCCGGGGAGTCAGCATGTTACGTTTGCATATAATTATGAACCTAAAACATACTTAAGAGTGAACATGGTCCAATATGCCTAAAAGTTTTGCAGCTGTATATTTTCCCACAACTCAGCAGTATATTTTCTCACAACTCAGCATGAAGCCCAATGTACTGATGAGTAGTAAGGATGACACAAAGTTTTTAAACTTCCTACATTTTTTATTGCATAAATTAGTTTCAAAAAGAACCTAAAATATGAAGCATTCTTATAGATCTCCTGCCAAAGTTTTAACCTACAATCTAACTACCAATCCACCAATATCTTTTTAAGAAAAGTGTAGGAGATTTATGCCCTTGTCTGGAGATTTTCACATGCTTGAAGAAAGACCTCATCCAATCATATTCCTTTTACATTGTACTACCTGGAAACTCAAGCTCTACAACAGGCAAATCAGAGTTACATTACTTAAATGTGCATTGAACAAAAGCCATGATGTGTTGCCTGACTGACATAAAAAAAAGGTGTAAAATGAAATGTTTTATAGAGTAATTTTTATGAAAATGTATATAATGTAATTTTCACAATAATATGCATTTCCAAAATTATTGTTTATAAAAATCAATCATTTAAATGATAGGTTTTTATAAAGCAAGGCTCATTATTTCCTCTAGTATTTAGCAATTAAATAAGAGAAAACCCTGACATTTTATTACATTCTGCTTTGTTACATTCCAAATGCAAATTTGCAAATTGCTTTCTGTATATTTATTATATACCCTAAGGAACTTATTGTAAAATAATTAAATCTACAGGATATATTTCTTTTGCTTCCCAGGAATTCCTGTGCTCATTATAGTTGATCCTTATGAAAAGAAAACACCTTGAATGGTGTACAGCTAATAGTGAAAAGCTTGAACGCTTTAAGTACTGAACTTTACAAATATGTAATATTTAGCAAAGTAGCATTTAACATTATGTTTGTCTGTAACATTTTCATAAAAACCTTTATTCAGCATATTATTTTAAATATAAAATGCAAATTAACTTTATATACATGAGAAAAACTTGGCTTAAAATATGTAGCGCCATAGAATAACATTATTCGTCTGCTCAATGTAATGTCAACTGTTGTAATCTTAGTTTTTCTAGTATCTCTATATATAGCTCTCCCTCCCCACGTCCACCTGCAAACTCTCCTCCATTAAGTTTAGTACCAGTATGGACATAAACAGACAGGATTGGCCAAGTGGCTACTCTCTGTTGTCACATTTAATGTTTCTATCTGCATCTTTCTCAGATATACTCTACCTTGCACAAACCTTCAATAGCTCCCTGAAGACTCCTGTTTTTTCAGGAAAGCTTATCAAATATCTCAACCACTTTCTTAAACACTTCCTACCCTATTATTCTACTAGGTCATCTGCACCATCCTTACATACACAAATTATATATTCTCTTTCTACTTTCAACAAAAACCCAACCTTACTGTTCTATAGATTTTAAGCTTGTGATCAGGGTCTTCCAACCTGCAATCCATCCCTTATTACCCTTATATGTTATTTTAAACATTTTTTGTTTTTGATTATTCAGTGCTAGGTAATATGTGGATAATATATTTAAAAAAAACTGTTAATAAGCATAATGGAGGCAGATTTAAAATGATAGTTTTCTACAACAGAAAAGTCATGTCATCTCCTTTAATTGTTTCAGATTGTGCTGTTTGATGCTTCTGAGACTACATATCATGTTCAAAACCAGGCTATGTTCCTGTGCAATGTTTTTCATTTTCTTAGCAATTGTCAGAAAAGTACATTTGTTCTGATAAGTGCAGACCTGCAAGAATATAGTTCAACAATAAAATAAGAAAGTAGCTACAATTTATTGCCATGTGGTAAGTTTCTGTAAAAAATAGGGATTAAAATGTATACAGTTATTTGTGGTTTCTTTAAACCTTTTTAATGCATTCCATTTTTATAACCAATCTTTAACATATTATATTATTATATCACTTTTTTTTATCTATATTTAGATATTTATCTTTTTATCTATATTGCTTTAATTTGTATTAGTTTCATAATATCTGTTGAATTTATATTAGATTAAGTACCCAAAAGTTTCAGTAAATTGTCTACAATCTACAATGGGGCCAATCCTAATTTTTGTAGTAAAGGCAAAACACGAGAAAATGTACTGCTCGGCTAAACATTGCTTTTTGCTTGCAGGGAAAATGTTTTACTTTTTAACATAAAGCTCAAAGACTGCATTGTTTTATGTTTAGTCTATAAATTAATGTTAAGCAAAGAAACTTCACCTTTCAATTCTAATTCTGCTTTTACAATGTAAATTTGCCTCCGGTTGCATTTCAACATAGTATTGCTCAGGTCTACACTTGCACCTAAATATGGTGTAAGTGCAGCTCTGTATTAGCCTTAGACTCCTATATCTTATGCTTATCTGGAAGCCCAGATTCTGTATATAAATAACCAAGCAATGCCAAGGTCTATTAAAGCAATGAAGAGAAGACCACAATAGTGGGTGGAGATATACAAAATATAGAAAATATATATACAAAAGATATACAAAAGTAAAATGGATATTTGAAATAAGCAGTATAACAAGCTGTTTGCATTTGACAAACAAATGTTTCCACTGGTAGCTATGAGAATGATTTCTCCAATAATACCCCTTATTAAATTTTCAAATAGCTTTATTGGTCACCAGGACTGTGGATGCAAATTTGTAAGTGGTAAAGAGGTTTGGGTATTGAGAACTAAAGCTCGCCACACACTAGAGCGATTATCGCTCCCAGCATGTGGCTGCCCATAAACAGGATGATTTTCTCCTGGGGAAAGGTCCCGATATATCGGCACCATACACTAGCAGAGGCTGGGGGCGATAATCTCTGCTGGAGAGCCTGCAGCCAGCCTATTGGCTGGCTGCAGTCTCTCTCTGATTGGCTGTGTCTCCTGTCAATCTTGACAGGAGACCCATGCAGCCAGCTTATTGGACACTGAGAGGCTGTTGTGTTGTGTCCTCTCTCCCT
>WWET01000234.1:282370-311132 GCA_011038615.1 Limnodynastes dumerilii | reverse complement strand
GCAGCACTCTGCCCTCTCTACCTCTGTCTGGGTATACAGCGCTGTATGCCCAGATAGAGGGATAGAGGACACAGTACTGCAGCCTGTCAGTGTGTGGGGCTCTGAAGCGCTCTGCCCTCTCTCCTCATTTGGAAATCTTGAATGATTATTCAAAATGCCCACACACTGCACTATTTTGCTAACGATAAACGATAATCATTTAAGAATTCCAAAAGATGAGATAATCGGGCCCTAACATTTTTGGAACGTTATATCTCTATTTATAAAAAAAATCTGCACCATAGACTAGAGCGATATTTGGCCCAATCCACGATAATTGTGCACTTGGACCGATAATCGCTCTAGTGTGTGGCCAGCTTAAGAATATTTTTTTTTTGGTTACAGATTTTATAATTGAAACATTGGTAGATAAGATGATTAATCCATTGGTGGAAATAATGAGGTGCCATGATGTTTAGACAGGCAACAGAGGCCTAACTTAGTAAATGGGGAGGACTAAACAAAATGTAAAATTTGAGGAATTTTAGATATACTAATAGAGCCAACATAATGATGGACAAATCATTTTAAGATTGTTATGTGTGTGGATGTTTGCAAAAAATATCATTGTTTGGAAAAAAAAAGTCAATATATTGTAGGATATTCCAATATTCCAAAATATATTTTATTTATATAAACAGCAAAACAATAAAAACATTTCAAAGTCACTAACTGTAAGTTGTAGAGAAATCTAACATTCAACATGCTTTTTCATATAGTATTAATAAGAAGAAATCTTATATAGCAATTGAATATTTATTTTACATACCTAACATAGAAGACAGTGGAAATACACCTATGAATAGTGAGACAAATAAAATACTAAACTTCACAATAACTAAAAATAGTCTGTTCACATTTTCCTGAAGAAATACATTTTTTTAAAATAAATTAATTCACTAAAGGAGCAGTACAGAAAAGACCTCCCAACATTTAAAATATAAGGTATACCCTTTGGCCCTCTCTTAATCTACCCAAGCATGTCCAATAAAAAAAACATTAAAAAAAACACATTTAATAAATAAAATATGCCCTATATGGGAAATGAAATGCCTTTGTTTGTTTCAATAAAGATACTTTAGGGGACAAATAACTTTTTCTTGGATCAAGCATGATACAACTTTGCATGACTTTTCTTTTTCTGCGTTAGATTTATGTTTGCAGATATCATTCATGGTCACTTTTCTGCCTGTGTCTTCAGCTCCCATGTTTTTCCTCCCAAAAATACCTTTGAATTAGCTCTCCAAGGTCACCAGTTTGTGCCCTCACCCAGTTTCCAGGTAAAGCAGCAGGGGTTATTTTGTATATTAGCAGAACTAGCTGTTGGACATTTTATGCTTTGAGAAAATATATTTGACTCTATTCCACTCAGATGTTCTTGTGATAAATAACAAGGGAAAATCCTAGGCAGCTTGAATTCTTCTTTTGATAATTGTTGAGCTACAGTGAACATTGCTCTCAGTGACACAAAACACTGGCAGCAGATTTCAGAACAGATGTATTGATTGTAGATTGTAATCAGTTGCATTGTCGACTGTAGAAATATGATTTAGGAAGCACAACAGTGTATAAATCAGCCCATGTTTTTGCTCTTTATGTAATTGTCTGATAAAACTTCCATCAGTTTCTGTAATTAAACTAATGGTCTAAATTAATTTCCAGATCACTAGTTATTCACTCCAATTTAGAAAATGACATTACATTAAGTCCAATTAATAGGAAGTAAGTTAACGGTTGAATAGAAAAAAATGGATTGTAATGGGCTTTTTTTTCCTGCCTTAAACACCTGTCACATCAAAAATGATTTTGCAGAAGATCATTAGATATATGTATGCATTCTAGGAGTTATAGGAATAGCTATATACAGATGGAAGCTGATCCAGAGATGCAAGGAATGTAAGGGATGGATTTTCATGGCACAAACTATTTAAACATGTTTCAGTATTCCTTGTTACTCTTAAGTACCTGCATTTAATTGGAAGCTGTTTTTCATTATTCACAACTGTAAGCTATACTACATATATGTATAATATGTATACATTCTTTACACATTACCTTTTTTTTTTTAATTGAGTTTTATTTATAGATTTTGTAACACATACAGTATAACAAACAAAACAATATATACATATAACAACAACTATCCAAACCCACCCACCCATCCACAATACACAATTAAGCTCAAGGCATCTATACATAACTACATAAATGATGAAGATGCACATTTACAACAGTACATAATCAAGGCAGCATACATGCTATAGCCCTGGTAAACTAACATATATCAATCAATTATATCTAGCAATTGCCACAAATAGATGTTAAACAGGAAACTGATAAAAGCCTAAAGGTGACACTTTACACAGAAGGACAAAAGACAAAGCACATAAATAAATAGGGAGGCACACAGAATTGGCAATCAACTACCTAGGAGGATGTTGCCATAAGTTGCCTTAAAAAGTCAGTTGCACTTCCCGTTCACACTTCAGGAACATGTATAGTGATCTGTATTTCCTCAAGGCCCAGGCATAGGGGGATTCATACCATGGAGACCAAATTTTATGAAAAACAGTAAACACTTTATGTTTTGTGTACATACATTTTTCATGGTTCATAGTGTTATTCACCAAACCCACCTAGTTATAGAACCATGTACTGGCAATCACAACCCTGGGTAGGGAGGTAGGTATAAAAACATATTTATATGACACTCTTGCGTGATGCTCCTCCAAGTTAATTCACACATTACCTTTTAAATAAATATTTCTGTATGATTAAATTAGAATTAAGACTTTTAGGGAAGAAGATCTATAGTGGATCGGGAAAAATTAGGGGAAAATAAAATGTTGTCCTGTTGTCTACTAATGGAGTTTTTTTTACACATCCTACAAAAAAAACATTTGTATTGCACATAGACAACAGAACAGATTTGGTTCTTTGCAGTAGGTCATTGTAAGTTTGTAAATATCTTTATTTTAATTTAAACAAGATCAACAAGTACAAAAAGATGCTACATAGTTTAATATGAATTGTTTAATAATTACCTAAACACCAGATTTTCCAGTACCATAAAATTGCCACACCAGTGTTGGTGTCTGTATGTAAAATGTTCACATTAACACAGGCAATACTCTAATGTTGAAAAAATTGTATTCAAAATCTCTCTATTGAACATTTTGTACACACAATGATGTCGATATACTGAACTTGGTATATTGAACATTCACAGATTTCTTAGTCAATACTGTTCAAGTTGCCTGTGCATAATGCTTTTTTCCCCTACAGTGAGCATCCAATGTGTCACTAGGGCACAGGTATGCACCATAAGGTAGTTAAAATAAAAGTATTGAACCGGATTGAGACGCCCAGATGCCAGCTGGATCCTACCAGGCGGGTGAGGGGAAGTCTTTCCCCTTGCTCATAGGGTGGGTATTATGCTGGCAGGACTCTACCTTAGGATTTTATGTGAGGATGGTGTAGAAGTCAGGATAGTGTGTAAGGGCTGAAAGAAGTCCTTAGTGTACTTTATACTAAGGGCTCCTCTTCCAGATGTGCTTCCACCTCCTGAAATGTCCAGCCTCGCAATTGGAATTGTTACCAGAAAGGATGCAAAAGATCTGAATCTGTCCTGTTATCGTAGCGCTTGTGCATTCACCACTTACCAAAAGAGAACAATTTCTTTTCCTAGTGACCGTAAAACACCCCCTTTTAGTAAATCTTAATTCAGTCCATAGTTATTAGTCTGTACCTTTAGAATTAGCAGTGACAACAATGCAGTGTAAGGCATGTATGTAATAAGTCAGTAAACATGGTCATTTTTTTACATACCGTTTTTTTGTTTCTTTAAATGAAATGATTGGGATTATTACTATGATTATGGAGCCATATTAGTTAGTCTAAGAAAGGCAGCAGTTAGATAGTCCACCTTTTTGGTACATAAGCTCGTTGTAATAAAGGGCAATGAAGGGTAACACATCACAAACAGCAATAAGCAATTGCTCATTGTAGTTAACATGTTAAATATACCATAATCCCATGTAACAAAGAGGTGACACATCCCAACTGTACTTCAAATTGCCTTTTAAAACTAAATGTGTTCAGTATTTAAGTGCTACATGCAAAAGCAGCCACTATTTTGTAATACACAAAGAATAAATTAACTTAAACTTCTCAATTAGCTAAATCATTTTCATTGAATATGTATGTCTATTTTGGCTTTAACTCTGAAGCAGTGATTTTGTATTGCAAAATAACAAAATTATTTCATTAAATGATTTCATTATGGTCTTCGTGGCTTCCCAAATATGGTAATCGACAGTATTCAATAATAGAATATTAATTGGTATATGCATTTAATATAAGTCTATCTCTTACATTAGACATATGTGCATTGCATGTTTCATTTAGTCCCTAGTCACTAGTCATATGACTATTTATGTGTATTTGGGATATGAGTCTTGTCTGATAATTGCCACGTTAGGCATGCACTGTAAATATGGTCATATAAATTCATATCTAGAAGTATTAGCTTCTGAAATAAGTAATGTACGGGTATTCTATAAAGTTTATTAAATGACTTGATATCTCTATCACATGTGACAGATGAACAGCCAGGGGAGATGCTTTATTGTGTGTCACATAGCTGTTATAGCGATAACCCATGTTATCCAGGGATGCTTCTTACCAGAGAACAGCCACGCAGAGGTTGATGAGGCATTTGTAGATGTCAGTCCTCAAGACACCATTTATTCTTTCTAGTATCTCCAAGTATCTGTTTTGATATGGTATTTTTGCTGATATTTGATTTAGGAATTTTTTTTTAGCAATCCATTTCTTCATTTGCTGCTTTAATTCGGAGCTTTATAATAAGATTTTCTCTGCGTGCAGCCAAGCCTGCCCTGGAGGTAATTTCAGTATTACAAATACAAATAATGGAGGAAGGTTATATAAGGTCCTCAATCAAGAGACTGCAGAGGCACTCCTCTCAGAGTAAGAACATCTTATTTCATACAGAGGTGACTGAAATTTCACAGTGCAGCAAACTAAGTAGAAGCTTAACCCTTACAATAAATGACAGCATATTTTTGAGACTAATTAACTGTATATATTAAAATGATAACCGCATAAAGCACTAGACATATAATATAAAAAGACTGGAAATAATTTGTTGTTATGTAAATTTACACCAGAAATCACATCCTGTACTCAGAGCACACACAGTGAGTTCATTTGAATATTGAACATGACCAGAAATTATGCAGTTGTGGAAGTGATATTAAGTTGTGTTTATTTGGACTTTGCGTTTAAAAGCATTCAGGACAATCCAGGGAGGGCAGCAAGTTACGTGCAGTGTTAAGTTGAATAAAAGTACAACACTTCTAAGCATAACAGACGCTTTTCATCTTGCTGTGTTGCAGACATCCTATCCAGCAAACCAGGATAGGAGGTACTGAAAATGGGCCCTGATATGAAACATGCAAAATCATATAGACAGAGGCTGAAAGCAGTAATGCAGCAGCCTATACAAATTTGCATGTTTCAAATGGCTTATGCTTTACAATCAAATAAAAGCCCTTAAAAATATACAAAACCATTTAAAATAATACCTGTGTAGAACGTGAAACAATACGCTGCTATTTAGTCTTTAAAAAATAAATAAGTCACGGTCGGGTAGTGTATGAACAGAAATGTGTTCAAAATGTGTTATATTTTTCCAGATTACTAAACACAAAAAGCAAAATAAACACATAAAGGATAAAGAACACAGAAAACAGAAAAATAAAGGTGCATTGATAAAATATTTGAATAGTTTGTAGACTGTGCAATGCAGCAAAGATTTAGCAAAGTCAATATTTTGAGTCCTAAATCAAACATGGGCAACTCTAGGATGTGTTTGTAGTTGATCATCTGTAGATGAAAATAAGTAAGCGGGAATATAGACAATCAGTAGCTCCATGTACTCAGGTTCATTCTCTGGCAGCAATCAGCTTATGAGCTTCAAAAAATCCTGTCTAAAGGCATCTCATATAAATTGTTCAAATTAATATATCACAGTAAAGCCCCAAATTCTTAGCAAAAGTAGCATCCAGTCACGCAGTACTTTGGTTGCTTTGTCAATAACTGCATAGCATTCTGTCAGTATAGAGCGGTATGCAATTCATCAGTAAATGAGAGCTGGTTTATTTTTGGCTGGAATATGTAATGTTTTTATCTACCATCCATTACTGACTATCAGTAAATGAGCCAAATCTATTAAACATTTTTCTGTCAATATTACATTGCCCAGGCTCTATATGAACAGTTATGTGCTAATAAATGCTTAAAGGTGCATCTATTTGAATAACTGCATCTGACTGTGACAGTGTTTGTTAGCACTATCGTAGCCATCAGAGTAAATGAATCACAATGCTGCCTTTTGGCAACAACAGTGATTTGGGTAATTAACGTTTGACAAGTAGTAACAATGAAAAGAAATTAGCCAACATTAAAAGTTGAAGCTACAAATGTATCTATAAATGGAAAGGGCCAGCTTAGACCATAGTATGAATAACATAAAAGACTTTGGTAATATACCAATATGAAGAACATTACAAAAATTAACAGACATCTGCCCCTGGCAATGAAATATTATTTGATTTACGTACAGAGGGAGAGAGCAAAAAAGTAAATTATACAGTGATCAAGAGTCAAAATCAAGATTTTAATTAAACTGCTCCTGCCAGTAGCAGTTAAAAACCTAATTTCATTTCTGCCATACAGGCAAATCTAGATACGAGTATGGAAAAGTTCCTTATAAATATTCAATAATGAGATGGTTTCAGTATGTTGTAAATTATGTGTAGTTATAAGTTGAAGTTGTGTTGGCTACTTGATTTGAACCTACAAGAATCATGGGACAAAAAAACCAATATACTATAAAATGTATAACTAATAATATAAGGACACCAAATTTATTGAATATTGAATATTTAGAATTTATAACTAGTCTCAAAATATATGACATAAAATAAAGATTGCAACTAGTCACAATAGACACTGCATCCAAATTTTTGCCATACAATACAAACTGCATCCTAGTCCCAACTATACAATACACACTGCATTCTAGTCACCTCTATGCAATACAGACTATATTCTAGTGATTGCTATACTATGCAGACTGTCTTCTAGGGACAACTCATTCTTGTGAGTATCAAAATAACAGAAAAAATTATTCTACCATACAAAACAATGATGCAGAAGTGTATAGGATGCTACTGCAGTTGAACCTAATTATTATAAAATAATATATCTACCAGTAGACAATGCAGATCTGTTATATAATTATTACAAGTGGCTCTCCTGCATAATGGATGCATCCTGGAAGTCACCGACTGCGCCTCCCCTATGTCACAGATACAGTTGTCTGGTTTGTCCTAAATGATTTCTATTAGAGACTGCACCAGATGCTTTGTATCAAGTATGGGACTGGCTAATACCAAGCTTTTTAGCCGCTGGTACAGCTCAGCAGTGGCAGGTTGCAATCCAGCACAGTAGGATGGCGAGAGGAGAGCTCCTCTTTAGAAACTGCCCCTTTGCAGTGCCCTGCATCTAGTTATAATTGCTATGTGTTGTGCAAGAAAAGTAGTCTTTACTTAAAAAACAATATATATTAACAGGTTTTTATATAGTGCTATCAAATTACGTAGCGCTTTACAGAGAATATTTCACATTCACATCAGTCCCTGCTACATACTAAGGTCCCTTACACATACATACATACATACATACATACATACATACATACATACATACATACATTAGAGTTAATTTATTCAGCAGCCAAATAACCTACCAGCATGTTTTTGGAGCGTGGGATGAATCTGGAGCACCCGGAGGAAATCCAGAAATGGGAAGAAAATACAAACTCCACACAGATAAGGCCTAGTGCTACTTACTGAGCCACTGTGCTGCCACCAAATATATAGAGATAAATAATTTAAATAAGACTTCCAGAGTGCATATTGGCAAAGAAGTGGAAGGGGAGGTAGCCTTTAAAGTAAGTTGTAAACCTGTATTCCTCCTTGATCCCCTCTTTACCTTCTTAACAACTACACATTGCATGTGTTGCAACTGATTTACTCTAATACACTATTCTTACAAATACAAAATTGGGAGACTGGGTGAGCCAAATGGTTTTAATTTCCTGTCAAATTATATGTATTTACACACAAGGAAAGTTACATTTATGACTACTGATATATCCACCACACTTTAGGTTTAATTGAAGTGTAATGTATTGTTTTATATTATTACTAGAAATGATTGCTAATGGAATTATATTTCAGAATATTTTGAATAAATATCTCAGTTTATTTTATTTGCAGAAAAAAAACCCCAACATATTTTATGTGCAATATTAAGTGATGGTTTTGAATATAAACAGTTCAATAACAAAACAATGTGGCATATACAGAGTTATATTGTATTTATAATGAAAAATAATAACCTCATCAGATGTTCAGATTAACAATCTACTTAAAGTGATCCACTATACAACATTCCACTATAACTAAAATGATTTAAAAATCAAGCCACTGCTTTTGGGCTTTTAAAAAAGATCTAATAGGGCAGGTAGCTGTTTTATCCGAGAAGAATAAAGACTCTCCAGCATCAACAGCTGCAGTACTTGGCAATGTTTCCATATCTCTAGCACAAGTGCCTCTTATAACTCTTCAGTCCTTTAGAACTGACAAGGCAATGAGTACTGATCATTCTCCCTTATATATGTTGCTGTATTTCTCATCATCCTCCCAAGCCTATGGTTCCCCAAGAGTTCTCTGTTATAAATAAGAATAAGGAATAGAAGTTTGAGAGAACTACTGTGAAGTTAACATTAAATAAAAAAAAGTGAAAATAATGCAAGCAAACCACATTTACCCACACTATGAGTGTATATCTATCTAATCCTTCTATTATTCCATAGCAATTCTTCTCTTTGTTAACAGGAATGTGTAGTTTTTATAGATAAGAAGGAAAAGAATTTAGAGGCTCATTAATGATATTAGAAAAGTACACATATTGGGCCAGATCCAGACCTAGGTTCCCATTACGTTACAACGCGAAGCGTATTCACGCTAGTGTATTTTCTATGCACTCCCCTCGGCCGTACGTACTTTTTACGTTTTACGCTTGCCAAACCCTACCTTAACTTTTCAAAGCGTAACTACTGACGTACGTAATGGCTTCAAGTACAGAAGTGCCTAAGCACGCCCATACTGTATGATGTATATGCCTCACCCCACCTCTGAAGCATAATTATGGGTGTCGTATGACTGTCACGTCCCTTCGTTTGTAGTTACACTGCTGATAGTAGGCTGATACATACGTTTAGAGTTACGCGGCGTAACATATGCCGCGTGCATGCGCAGTACACACAAAACAGCGTTTTTACGTCTCCGGTTAGTGTAAATACGCTAGCGTACGTAGCTCAGGATCTACCCCATTGTGTTTTATTTTGCATTGTATATGCATTTTTTAATGATTACGGTCACCATAGTAAGAATCCTATAAACCTTAGCCACAACATCCCCAGAAATATAAAGACACAGACAACTGACATGGGTTTTAAAATGGGTTATAAATGTATTGAAAGGGATTAGAATTTGGATTACAATTATTCAGACAATAAATTTGTCTGGCACTGAAAGTAGTTGGGGGTGTCAAGTTTAGGATTTATAGTATGGGCAACCTCCTTTGTTAAAGGTGCCATCACTACCTCCCAGACACAAACACCCTCTCCCCAGGACATCATAACCTTCAAAGTGCACACTTCACCTGGAGGAGGTAGGTGCTGGTGACCTGATTTTGAGTAGGAAGGTGTGCCCATAACCCTCATATCATTCCCTCACATTTCCCCCATGTGCCAAAAAAATTGTGGACACCCCCGTCCCTACCGCCAAATCCATGCCCCACCTGCAGCAGAAAAAAAACAAAAAAACAAGTTAATAAATGCAACCTAAATAAATTGAAGAGGGAGGGAAAAAAAATGAAGAACTAAAGAGAAAGGACCCAGAAACCCCATGCCCTTATTATGACCTCCCAAACCCCACCTCTGGCCCTCCCCTCTAACAATACTAATTTTCATAATTTAACCTTAAGTTTCACTGATGTGGACAAGGCCCAGTCAGTCGCTTATATGTCTTCCTGCCTATGCGGCAATCAACTTTCTATATCGCCAGTGATATAGCTGACATCATACGATCAATTGATGTAATTTATTAAAATACAAAAAGTATTATGTTACATCCATCTCCCTGATTTAATTTCATGTTCACAGTAGCCATATAGAAACCTTATTTCATGGGGCAATAAGAATATTTCTATTGCATATGGCATTTTCATTAAAGAAAACAAGAGTGCCCATGTCTTCCTGCTTACCTATAATGGGGCCTGGATGACTCCTCTTCCCTTTTATTCCACTCCCCACAACGCCTTCCTCTTTTTCCTCCTTCTGCTTTCTTTTTCTCTGTCTTACTATTACCCTTTTTTTCCCTTTAACAACCTTTTCTTCCTTTTTTTTTAAAAAAAAGAAAGAAAACAAGTGTCATCATCATGTTCATGATCATTATGTTTTAAGGAATAAATAATAAATAAAATGGGTAGGAACAGGAATTTTTAGTTGATAATCAATACTGACACACTGATTTTGGAAAGCCCATGTTATGAGACATCTTCTGCACACAGTAAAAACAAAATCACTCCTGTGTCGGGACTGTGATAGTCACAAGGGACCGGATTCGCACTTAAGCTTCTGCTTCTTAAGTGCGTAGAATTGTGAAATCACATACTATGCACGCATAGTATGTCACTTACACAATCTACATACCACTTGAAAGACCGTCATATGTAGTAGGTTAGGAAGAAGGAGGTGTGCCTGTGCTGCCTCAGGGAGTGTTTAGGTAGAAGTGGATGGGGGGAGGGATGCATATTATCCGGGGAGGGTGTGGGAAGGCATTCTCTGTGCGTATTTTTCTTCTTAAGAAGGAAAATACGCACGGAAGTTAAGCTAACCTATGGAACTCTTAAGTGCAATTAGGCACCTAAAACAGGGGCGGGTTAAGTGAACTATGTGCGGGTCGGCAGGCACCTAACTCTCTCTTATCTCTGAATATGGTCCAAGATGAGCAGGAGAGAGCTGTATGTAGATCCAGGGGTCTTTAAGGCTCCTTTTATAGATGTTCTTGGAATTTTCCAGGAGCAACTCTTTGCTCTTTTCTAATGCTGTAAGTATGTCATTAACAGCTGAAGTGAAAGTAAAAACTGTCAAATAAGAAAAGAAAAGGTGAATGATAAATGAAAGCACTTAAAGACGTGAAGCACTGTTATAAACAACCATTGCCATTTAGTTATGTCACATTAAAATTTTTGGGATCTTATAGAGAATACATAATTTTTAAAAAATCTATTATTTTTTTACATTTTTGATTGTGCAATTAATTTTTACAGCACGGCCTAGAATGCAGAAAAGAACAGTATCCTATGTGTTATGGACTCCAAGGTGGTCGGTTTGTTAACATTATGAGAAAAAGGCAATAGCTCTAGTCATGCGTCTTCTGAAATATTGATGTTTAGAAGTCCAGAAAGCATTACACAATGTTAGGTGAATGTTTTTATTAGGGTTATAGAATAATTAAAAATTATTATTATTATTATATTGGATGCCTTTTATAGTCTCTATAAACGATAACTGTAACTGGACACTGACTATGACCTAGGTCAATAAAGAATTAGAAAGTATAAAACTGAATTGTTCACCTTGGTGGTCATCTCCGTGTTCTGATGGTCTGTATAAAATGTTATTAAAGGATGAGTTAATCCTAGAAGATAATATTGATAGATGCTTTATGTGTCTATTATCTTTCACTGATGAACCAGATTATATGCATTCCACTTAAAAAAGTCAATTCTGTATTTTAGGTTTGTAATGATTAGAATTAATATTTTGCTAGCGAGGTCGCATTTACGACCTACCACTGGGAAGAGAATAGTACACATCATGTCAATGTTGCTCTAACATCACTTTTGTTGCTCCCTTGGAATGTCAGTTCCTTTAGCTGAATAAAAATGTTGATATTGCTTCTTAGCTTCACACCAAAAGGCACAATTGGCGACAAGATTAACATTGAAATTTGGACTAATCTGTGTTTGACTAAAACCTTTGTACCGTGACTTTGTGTAAAAGGATTCAATTACAGTGCGCAATGTTTTGTAAATAACTATCTCACATAAAAAGTTAATTAATCAGGGCTGTGTCAATTTTCTTGTGCCATGTCAATTTGCAGCAAGGTAATTAATCACTAATCGCCCAGCGTGAAGCAAGCTGAGGGACAATCCACAAGTCATTTATTGTCTTTTTGTAAAACAAATTGTAACACTGAGTTATGAAGAAACACATCTTGGCTTTCATAATATTTTTTTTTTTATATCAACGCTTTTGCATGTTTTAATAGACTGCAGCAACAGGCAGTTGTATTTCTTTGCAATAAGAATAATAAAGAAACTAATGGGAGTGGATTGATTGCCCATTGCCTTTCTGTTATGTCAGTCCTGAGATTACACTGACAAAATGAACAGTGAAAAATTACTCTTCCATGTGGGGAATGGTGATTAGGCTTGTTCATTAATTAGAATTTTTTTGTTTTCCTCTTCAATGCATTTTAAATGAGAATATCCTGTATGAAAAAGCAAGATTGAGCTACATAAAATATAGGCTCAAACTGCAGATTTATCCAGTCTCTAAGCAACAAGGCTATAGTTTCAATGCAACTGTAAAAATTACTGTTTTAATTATTTCAACCTCATATTTCATTGGCTAATAAACTAGAAATGGAATTGATTCAGATTATATTTGGTTGTTAAAAATAACAAATCAGACTCATGTAGCCAGTTGCATGTTTACCCAGCTAGAAGTGAAGTAATTTATGAAGAGTAGACTGGTCAGGTAAAAGTGCTAAATTCTGTCCATGTTCTCTCTGCTTTGTTATGGCGGAGCTGATTAAAAATAGGGTTGTCTACTTTTTATTCCCTCTGGGAGCTCTTGGAGGGAATAAATAGACCCTGGTCTGGGGGCGAGGTTTAATGACATGGTTTATGCAACTTATGTTATTAAGCCACACCCCTTGTCAATCATTACTGTCCCTATTGTTCCAGGGGTAGGCAGGGCTTGATGACATCATCAAGTCCTGTCCATCCCTAGTAACTCTAGGGATTTCAATAGAGATTGACAGAGGACTTGCAGTAGCTTTGCTGACTCTCCCTCTGGCCACATTTCAGGAGTCTCCCAGATATTCCGGGAGAGTCGGCAACCCTATTTTTTTTAGGTGTAAGCACAGCAGGAGTTCGCTCTGCACATCTGCAGAATGGGAGTGGGCACAGAAGGGAGAAGATCCAGACCATGAGGAATGTCCAAGGGTTGAATGTCGGATCCAGAGTTGCGTGTTTCCACCAAAACACCCAATTCTGGATAGGACGTGGTGAAAAGGGGAAGTGCAGACGGAACCATATGCATAGAGGCTGAGGGACATATTGCCGCAGCCTACGCCACTTTGCTATTCTGGCATTATAAAAAAATATATATATTATTTTAACAGCAGAAATGTCCTTTAAACAGTTAATAATCAGACCTTTTCAGTGTTATATTTTCACCATGTGTAGATCAGTGTTTTTATTACAAGCGCACAGCACACGGGTTCGCAGACAGGCACAAGGGGAGCACTGCAGCTAACTTTCTATGCTCACTCCCATTTTCAGCCTGTTCTGAGCATGCGCAGTGCGAAATTCGGTTGTGCTTCCGTCGAAAAAAAGACGGATGCGCAATTTTGGATCAGCCCCAAAGTCGGGTGAAAGGCCACCCATCAATGTGTGTCCACCTCAGTGTGCTCTGTGCTAGTGGATCACAATGTTCCACTATATTTAAATTAGAAAATTGGCGGTTTAGTAATTTTAATAGCAGACCGGATTCCCTGCGCTTACACCCAAGATGTTGCAATAGCTCAGGGCTGGTGTAAGTGAAAGTTGGATGGGATTTTCCTTTATTACATGGCTCTCTTTTTAGTTAAAACACAGCCCTACGCATTTTAGAAATATTAAACTGATACATTTAAGAATGAATTAAAACACATTTGTGGTCATACACTGCACTATATTGATTATAAATAGCAGAATATTGCCGCACACTCTACCCAGGCTTTTTATTTTCAATTTTCATATAAATTGTTTAGGGTGTTTTTTTTGTATTTTGTTGTAAAGATTATATATAAAAGTTCCTTTGAAACATACATACTTTTATAGGCTGCTGCATTACACCCTTCAGACTCTGCCTGTATGCATCCATTTAAATGCTTCAAACAAGTGCCCATTTTCAATACGTCCTATCCAGAGTTACTAATATCGGAACTCTGAATAGGATTCTGCTGTAATAAAACTCTGGATCAGGTCCGTCATGTCTAGATGTTGGTGACAATAGGCCAGATCCAGAGCTACGGCCGCTAGCATAGTTCCGCTCACCGTAGTTTTAAAAATGCTGTTTTGCATGATCTGCGCATGCGCACGACAAATAGAACGACCAGAAACTCAGAACGTAATTCCGAGCATACGGTCACCGGCGTAATTACGGACGAAGGGGGGTGCCAGACATACGACACCCGTCATTATGCTTTGGAGGTGGGGTGAGGCATTTAAATCGTACAGTATGGGCGTGTTTAGGCGCATAAGTGAGTTCAGCCATTTTGTCCGACAGCAGTTACGCTTGGAAAATTTAAGGTAGGGTTTGGTAAGCGTAAAAAGGCAAAAATACGTACGTATGACCGGGGGGGAGTGTTTAGGGGAGTGCATAGTATTTACGAACGCTACACGTTGAAACGTAAAGTGAACGTAGGTCTGGATCTGGCCCAATGTGTCAGTTTACCCTTCTTTCTTTTGATCATTTTATTTTCCACTTTCTTCGATCCTGTTGCCCAGAAAAAAATGTAGAATTCACATCATTAGGTTGATCCAAAGTTTGGGACCAAGAGCAGAAACACATGCTGGTTTGTTTAGCTCATGCTACTTAATAAAACACCATGTAGCTATCACATTCTATTATTTATTATTATTATTATTATTATTATTATTATTATTATTATTAATAATAATAATAATAATAAAAATATTGCTATAGTTATTATGCCTCTATATGCATTACATATATACTGTGGCATGTGTAATTTAAAAGCTATTCAAATTGCCATTTACAGCACACAGTTATATACCTATTTTAATGGGCAGAATCTAAAATACACAGTGGTCTCTGAACATCTGCAGAATCTGATCTTTAACTCCTGGATTTGTCAGCTGCTAGGATATAAATGATCCTATTTGTCCCACCTCAGCATGTTTCCTATTACACTATTTTATTTCTAATTTATTGTCCAGCGTCTCTGATAGATTGTCCCAATAGGTGTTCTTTTCTCTGTAAACCATAAAAATAAAGAGAATTTAGTTCCTCTACACCACAGTATTTTTTTATTTTAGATTTGTTTGTTACAGTTCCATTTCATCCCAAATTAATTGCGCACTGATTTGACCTAGATACATTGCTAATGTCTTCAGATCTGTAGAGTTTAGGGAAAGTCTTTAGTCTAAGGTACCATTGTGTGAAAAATGGTTCAGAGGTTGAAGTGTTATGCATAATATGGATTCATACCTTTCTCCAGACTTGTGGGATTCTCATGCAAATTGAAATCATTGCACAAATGAAAAGAATAATTGCCCATTACTGCGCTTGTATACTTTTATGGATTTGATGTTGGTTCTGCCCCCCTGTTGGTTATTGCATCTGCCACTCTCACTTCTATTACCTAGCACTAAAGCTTTGATATGCAGTTTACAACCCTGAAGTATTTTCTTTTTTGTAGGTGTGCGTGCTTTGTATGCTGTTTTAGAGGATTTTATTCTTTCTTTCTCGCAGGTTGTAAAGATGTTCAGTGCAAGTTTTACTTAAGGTGTAATATATGCAAATGAACAAAACGGATTGCACATATTCATTAAGAATGATGGTAAAATTATTCAGCTGTGTTTTCAAATGTGTTGCATCCTAATTTACTTTTCACAGAATGCTAAGTAGAAAAATAGATATAACAGTTGTCTTATTAAGAGAGGATAGTGTCAAACGTTCCAGGGCACACATTTAACAATCTCGCAACCTTCTTCTGACACCATTAAAAGCCCTGAATGTGATGCACAGATCTTATTGAGAAGTTGGCTAAACAGTGATAAGCTTTTGGCTGAGAAATAGCTGTAGTTTATAGTTTTAGTTATCATTTTCATGTAGATAATTAAAAGAAAAAGCAGACTAGCAAAAAGAACAGAAACTGATTTTGTATCCAGCATGGATATTATTTTACTTTCTCTAGACTTTTGTAGCAGTCCCTTTCATGCAGGGCCGGCCCTAGCCAATTTGGTGCCCTAGGCGAAATTTTGGCTGGTGCCCCCTAGCAGATCATCTACAAGCTAATCAAATACATTGGTATGGTCCATGTGCTCACTGTGACCCTCTGATTTCACTTTAAAATACTATTATAATGCTGACACTTTATTACACAAAATATACTCTCTATACTCTCCCCTACAAAAATTAATGATAATTAAAAAAAAAAACACAGGCATATGGGCTTACATAACACTTCTCTCTGTATTTATTCCTCTTTCTTATCTTTCTCTAATAACAGTAGGGTGTCTCAACTTTAAGTCAGCTGAGGGTTATACATGGGAGAAGACTAGGTAAAAAGGACTATGGCATATGTACAATATAATGTATGGTTCTTAATATACTGTGCAGTATAATCTAAAAATAATCAACTGGAACCCAAAGATGTCTGTTTAACTGCTGACCCCACATATAACTATGTTAATATTTTAGTGCTTTGAAACACTAAAATAGGAAGACAAAGAGAGTTGTATTGATTTATGCTGGAGTGTTGTGCCCACAGATTCAAGGTAGAAGGGATGCACATAGACAAACTAAGACACACTAATACCCCTTTCACATCACCACAAAATACCCGGGATTTTCGCCAAAAAACCAGGATTACCCGGGTATTTCGTGGAGATGTGAAAGGTGCACATTCAACCCTGTTGAAAAGAAGGGTTATTCCCGGGTCTGACATGGGTAGAGGTACATTAGGTGCTACCCGGGGTGAAAAATCTGTGAACCCGGGATATTGCCGGGGTGGCGATCTGAAAGGGGTAAAAGCCTGCAGTCCCTCATTCTGCTTGGCCAGATAGAGCTGCTCTTCCCGCCTCTGTGTAGGAGGCTCTTGCTATAGCTGCTTTAAACAGTAATGGCTGTGTCCCATTCACTTCTTACACACTACTGTCTCCTCTGGGAATTTAGAAGCCTATAAATATTGGGGTCTCATGCCTGCAAGAGCTCTGCTATTCTTATTACCATTCTGCTGACTAGAGCAAGGCAAACTTTGAGGACATAATTAGATGGTCATGCCAGAGTGCTAGCTGCATGTATAAAGTCCTGAACCACAACGTTAACCTGAACCAGGTTTCCCCCTTCCAGATATGGCTGGAATACAGCACAGTCCAGTAAATAGATAATAAATAATAAAGCATATTACTTCCCTAGACTTTGCTGATGCATTTATTCATTTCTCTCCTCACTACTGCAAATGCTCTTTTTACTTTCACTTTCTTTACTGGCAGACAGCAGCAGCGTGGAGGCTGAACATGAGATCTCACTTTATGGACAGCCAGCAAAGCCAATGAGAGATGCAGGGAGCTCTCTGTCTTAGTTTATCCCTTGCAGCTTCTGTCAGAATGATCTGATGAGACGCTGCAGGGGGAGAGACCAAGATAGTGATCTTCCTGCATCGTGGATCGGCTGCCCAAAAATCATCAATGGATGACTCTGTCTCAATGTCTCCCCCGGCGAATCGCCTATACTGCCTATGCCTAGGGCCGGCTCTTCTTTCATGTCAGTTATCTATACCTAGGTGTATTGCTTGTCTGATTACTTAGTTTCTTCTCTGTTTAGTAGATGTCTTTTGACTTTTAAAATCAAAAGCGAATGCAGGATTAATAGAGGGTATTTCTATGCCATGCTACCAGTGTATGGACTGGGCATAGATCATAGTTACCAACTCTCCCTGAATATCAGGGAGACTCCCTGATGATTGGGTGATCTCCCTGACTCCCTGAAGTGTTTGGTAATCTCCCTGATTCTAATTTCATCCATTGAGGACTATGGAGATGAACAATTTCATGGAGGCCAAGATGTAATGAAATGTGTAAGAGGTGTGGTTTGCTGGTACCATGGTCTATTTTGGTGAAGCTATTCACAGGACACATCCCATTGGTGGGCAGAATACACCTTTGGCAGCACAGGACACACCCCTTTGGTGCTGCAGCTCACACCCTTCACTGATACAGAATACATCCCTTTTGTGGTACAGGACACATCCGGAGCTATTCACATGACACACCTCTTTGGTGCTGCAGGACACACCCCTTTGGTGCAGCACCTTGATAGTGCTCTTACAATCCCCCTGATATTCATTTGCAAAAGTAGGCAACCATGGCATAGATATGACTTCACACATTGGGCTCTATTTACTTACACTTTCATTTTAAACGATACTTACCTGAACCATGATCGCTTCTCCTCGCAACGAGCAGGGCAGCATCACTCAGAAGATTTTCTGATTCTCACCCATCCAGCAAGGTTCCATGGAGGAGTGAATATTAGTATTATAGTAGCTTGAATTCTTGCATTAAGTATGCCGAATTAATTTTTTGGCATTCTTACCTATTGCACCGCCACAGACCTGTTGTCACGTCGCAAACCTGTTGTCAGGTCGCAAACCCACTGTACCAAGGTGAGTATTATAGGGACATCTATGGGGAGTATTAGGATTAACCTAAGGGTAAAGGAGTCTTAGGGTTAGGCTGCATTGAGGTGAGTCTTAGGGTTAGGCTGCGGAGAGGGGAGTCTTAGGGTTATACTGTGGGGACAGGAGTCTTAAGGATAGGATGCGGGGAGGGGGGGCTTAGGCTGTGGGGAGGGAAATCATAGGGTCAGGCTGTGGTTAAGGGAGTATTAGGGTTAGGCTGTGGGGAGGAGAGCGTTAGGGTAATGGAAATGGGGGGCTAGGGTAAGAATTACGATAAGAGTTGGGGTTACATTAATACTCACCATTCACCATTGGATCTTCGTTCTTGGGAGGATCGATTGCTTCTCCTTGGCGAGGCTGAACCAATCAATTTCACAGCCAGTTCGCAACTAGCTGCTATAAAACCACCCTTTCAAAAAAGACCATTCTAAGCGGAACCCACGCCCATTTAAGGAATGGTTTTATACAATCTAGCAAAATAATGGAATAACAATTTCATAGAAGGAGGGGAATTTTGAAATGTATATGAAAATGGGTTTGAGGTCATATAAGCAAAGTAGTAAAAATATAACAGGAAACTGTGAACCTGGGGAGAAAAGATTTAAAGTGACCATTTAATGGAGCTGAGAACATCAACAAGAACAGGTGGAAATGTGCAATCCAGCAAAACTATGTTAAACAACAGACTGCGGGTGGAAAATTTCAGTTGTGCAAACAGAATAGCAGTTTAGAGGTGAAGTTTCCTAGCTCTAAACTACGGCATAAAGTTGTAATTTGTTAGTGTGGTATAAGCAAAAATGAAGTATTCTCTATATGCAAAATGGAAAAAATATTTTTTTTTATCCTTCATATTACAACAAGGTTTGTCCATGTGAAGATATGCCCCTTTTTTATCCTTTATCTCCATTAAGTTTAGTGATATATGTATTAAAAAAGAAATATCTATCTGTCTGTCTGTGTATGTGTATATATGTATGGCTGTATCTTTTAAAGGAGCACTTCAAATTATATACTAACATATTTATCAGCCACTTAGTGGAGTCCTGAGAAATGCATAGTAAATCAGTTTATAAGTGAATGTGCTGCTATTAAAAGATTTTCTACATAGGCAAATGCCTAATGTCGCTTTCACTTCACCACCCCGGCAATAACTCTGTTTTTTTAGGTGAATTTTTTTTAAAAAGCCCGGGTGGGTCAATTAAAACACTCCAGGGTAGACCCAGGAAATTCTGGGTCCTGGGTCTGCCCTGACATTGTGAAGGGGTTGTGTGTGGCGTTGTGCGTAGCAACAGTAAACAAATCCCTCCAATCGGGTGTATTAGGTGAGACCTGGGTTTAAAAACCCGGGTTAGCACCTTTCACATCACCACCAGATACGGGAAAAACAATTTTTTTCCCGTGTCTGAGACCAGGACCCCTGTACCTTTCAGATCGCCACCAAATACCCGGGTTTTTGCCCAAAAAAACATATATTTGGTGGTGATGTTAAATGGGGTTTAATAGATAGAAAATATGTACAATCAATGGACCAGATGCAGAGTTTGCAATTCGACATGGTTTTGCACAGTTGTATATTTCCACCTCTTTTTTTCAAACCCTGGATCTTGTCCATTATTACACAAAAAGATGTCATTGACTTCTAGTGGGTAAAGCACATGGTAGACCACTTTCAATTTAAATGTGTAAGAAATGTGCTTAATTTGCTGAATTACAGAATGGAATGGATCCCCAAAAGATGGTTTTCCCAGCTTTGAACACAAATAGTAAAGATGAAAACACTCCCAGACACCTTATGCTAACATAAGAGAAATTTAAAATAATTTGTTCTTCGAAATAAATAAACAAAAGCAAATTTAGTGTCCATGGGCTAGATCCACACTTAAGTAAGTGCTTAAGTTTAAGATCTTAAGGATTTGCATGGAAATGGGCGGGGGGAGGCAGGGAAATGAGGGAAAGTGGGCGCGGGCTGACACTTTGGATCTGAAATATACGGAACTACGTCACTTAAGATCTCAACTGCCAGCGCAGAGTTAGGGTTAGTCAATGGTGGTCTAACTTTAAGATCCACCGCTGTTTGCAAGGGGAGTGACTGTTTCTGCAGTGGCCTGTAACCTGCTAAGATCTTAACCTTAGATGCTTATATTTGCGATCTTTTCGCATCTCTGAATAAGCCCCTTAGTTACTCCTGGGCTAAACCATGTTGATTGCAGGGCGAGTCAAGTTTATTATATTCGTTGCATGCAGGAATATATCTTTGAATTGCTTACTGTACACAGGTACTGACCAGCTTTACTATTACACTGTTATTTAGACTTTGAATAGGAAACATCACCTCTGTACTCTAATACTGTTTGCAACAGATGAAATATGACTCCCCTGTAACTAACATGGTTTAGCCCAGGAGTAACTAATTTCAAGCACTTACTTAAGTCTGGATCCAACCCCATGTGTGTTGTACTGGCCACACACAATGGAACAGATTCACAACCCAGAAATTTTTTTACTTACGTGCTTATTTTTCCGATTCTAGCTATGACACATGCGTAGTAACTATTTTACACTATCTATGTAGCGTTTCATTAAGTAGATTGCGTACATGCGGTCTTTAAAGACCGTGTATGCAATCAACGTAACAAAACGCTACGTAGATAGCGTAAAGTAGTTAGCTAGGATCAGAAAAATAGGCACGTAAGTAAAAAATTTCTGGGTTGTTAATCCGGTCCAATATCATCAGCTACCAACATAATGCTCCAATAGTTTGCAACATTGCATAAAGGACACACGCTGCCAATTTATAGGCACTTTCTCCCCACCACCCTGCTCCTAGTGCCAGTCATATCATTCTATAATTCTAATTCATTTAAATTTCTAATAAATTCTTAATTATTGAGTCAGTGTGCTTTGGGACCATTTAGACAGCATTCTGTCAAATTGATCCATGTCATACACTAAATGATAATCAGGCTAATCAGCTGAAATTACATTTTCCCAATTATTATATAGTGTATGTCCAGCTGTAGTTTCTTTTTAATTATCCATTTAACTCTTTTATGTTAAAAGCATGTAGCTCCTCCTGCTTGAGACCAGCAACATGAAACAAGACATTACTTCCAAATGTCCCTGAAGTCACTTAAAAGTCCTGACTAATTGAGACAGTCACATCGCTCCCGTGCTGCACATCTGCAGTGACATTAATAATAAAAAAAAAGTTGTCCAATCTGGCTATGTTTCAGGTTCGGCCCACCAGAACCCAAACTGAATTACAACTGAGAGTTGTTATTTCCTATCTCAACTCAACTACTTTACAGTTTGAATGTAAAGCTGTTCAGCATTTGTGTGCAATAAGCAAAAGTATCATATTTTCCTTGTATGGCAAATATATGAATTTGCATCCCCAACATAGCAAAGTGATTGTTACTCAGTCCAATGTTTTTGTAACTATTAGGAAATCTAGGTCAGCTGCATTAGGTTGTGAGTCCAGGTGGTAGTGTAGGAAGTGGGGAAAGCTGTGTAACAGATGTAGTATAAGGGTAGTATATTTTGTTATAAGCAGGGGACACTGCTTTTAACACATTGTAATTTGCGGTAACCTGATTACCATGTAAAACATATGAAGGTTTTGATCTTTTAGTGTTATTCCAACACAGTAGTAAAATATAAAAACCATTCTAAATATGGATCAAGGGCCTGATTCAGACTTAGTAACGACAGCCAATTTACGCATGCTGCAGCAGATGTTACTTGTTGTAACTCTGATCGTATGTAACTTGTACATAACTTCATACAAAAGGGTGTGACATCCCTACGCAAACCCATTATACGCATTATAGGAGAAGGGAGGCATTTAAATTGAACAACATGGGCTGGGTTACGTGTGACCAGCAATACGCAACAAAAAGTTAAGGTAGGGTTCTGAACACTCTAAGTTACGTGTGTCAGGGTCGTAACTGGGGGTGTGCGATAGGGGCAGCCGCACAGGGCACAAATCTTAAGGGGGCACCAGTAAGTTCATATTTATGGTTAAATTGGCTTGGAATTCAGGGCAGGGGGCACCATTTTTCTTTTTTGCCCCTGTAGCTAAAATTTCTAGTTACGGCTCTGACGTGTATGCTAGGTTGAGTGTATTATACTTAGTAGTGCATAAGTCAGGCACGCTTGTGTATGTAAAACGACCTTAAGTCCTTACATTTTTCCACCAACCCCAAATGCAACATGGTTTTTCCAAGGCGTAATATGCCTTCCCCATATATCCCCTTTTGTTTTGCTTCTAACTATAAATGAGGTTTGATTTGTGAAATGTAAATAGTATAGAGAGCAGCTTCTGTGGTATTGTGTCCAAGGTAATCTACTGTTATATATTGCAAGCTTCCAAAAATGCATTATCTTTCCATTTTAAATCCTTTCCGTTCCATCGATACAAACACACTTAAGACAGAGACTGAGATAATTGATAAAATTTATTGCGAGTGCTGAGAAGTTCCTATTTAATTTAACTTTAAGTAGTTTCTGATTGCTGCAGGTCCTTTCCTAACTGCATTTATTACAGATTTAAGTGCTGAATGTGTTTATGAAGTTGTATGCTAGTAACCTTTTTGTGACTGACAAATTAACAAATCAATTGTGTTGAACATTAAAGTTAGCTTTCTTAAAAATGATAAATGAGAGCCATGTAATATACCTCCTAGTTGAAATTACAGATGTTTAGATACAGAGAAATTCCATGACTATATACAGGCATTTTTTTTACATTTTACATTTTGCCATGGGACTGAGATGTCTAAGGTGACTGTAATACTAAAAATAGTCAATTCTTTATATTTACTATTTATTTCTAAGGAGGTTTTTCTTTTTTCTTCTTTTTATAGTATAAGCTAATTTAATTTTGCTTGAACTACAACAACACTTTTCTAAGTGGCCACTCACATCTCAACTCTTAACCCTGGATAAAATCCACTTTGTTTGTCAGGAATTAATCAATATATATCAGGGTTGCTGACTCTCCCGGAATATCCGGGAGACTCCCGAAATTTGGGCAGTTCTCTTGGTATCCAGGGGGAGCCGGCAAAGCTCCTGCAAGCCCCGACCAGTTATCAATTACAACTGTAATCCCTAGAGTTACTAGGGGTGGGTGTGGCTGTCCATCCCATGTAACACTAGAGATTACATGAATGATTGGCAGGGCGGGGCTTAATGTTTAGAAATGTTAGTACCAGAGTACCAGGGACAGAAAGAAAAACTACTGCCCTGCCTAGCCCTGCACTTGTTACCCATTTATTCTTGAATATTAGCTTACTTACACCCAGTCTCTTAAGCTCTTGTCCCTGGATGGGTGCCCCTCACATACTCCACTAATAATGTCTTTGCATGGTTCATTTCTTCTCCATATACTTTTTTAATAGCCTCAATAGAATTAGAACTATATGTCCAATAATGCTTTAGACATTAGTGCTGTAAACCTGATCTGGGGTTATAATAGGCCTGGGGTTATTTATGAGCCACTTGAACCACTAACAGTACAAACGTACTTTACTCTGATATGATTTAGAGGAGAATGAGAAACAGTGAGTAGTACAATACAACCAAGAATCCTAATGAGTAAAATTTAATACTGGAAGTTAGTTCAAAACACAGAGTTGTGATGGAATAATGTTATTCTGCTTACCTCCTGCCTGTATATAACAATGTTCTGTAATGCTTAATGCATTACTGAAACAACAGCATGCAATAAACTTACTGTAATTCACATCCTGTTCCCTTAAACACAATGCTCTATTGCTCTTCATTGTTGACATTCTGTTTTATGTTGTATCTCAACATCTAAATCCTGACAGAATTACTGTAAACCTTGCTCTTTGCTGAAAGGAATCTCGTAAAGCCTGGAAGGTTCTGTAGCCAGGTGATAATGGATGGGTTAGCATGATTCCAGTAATGCCTCTCACAGGCATTACATCCCATGGTTTCAGCAGATCATAAATGTTCTTTTTTGTTTTCTCATTTCCCTTACTTCAAAACCAGCTACTCTGCTATCAAGAAATATTACAGGCAGTGAGAGATGTTGGTTTTCTACGCCTTTGCTGGAAATATAGTGCAGAATAAATAAATAATGCAAAATGAATATAGAACATCCTGAACACATTCATTTATAAGCTTCAGTGAAACTTTTGCTTTCCAATTTGTAGATAGTATATAGGTTTCATTTAGAAAATTCTACTTTTCTGGCTTTCTGCTTTTCTGAGAGCTTTGTTATTTGGCACACAGAAGTCATTTAAAGAATGCTGCAATAGATTACAGAACAGGCTGCTCATTGCTCCCTGACTGAAAATTAAGACATTGAAAAGGTGAATGCTTTCGTACTGATACAGGGAACTGGGTAAAGGCATCATCAGTGTAATATGTGAGACAGAGACAATACATGAAACTACAAGTTCCAGCATGCTCTAACTGCATAGGCATAGATGTCACCTTGCAAAACATGCTATGACTTGTAGTTTTACAAGACCTAAAAATACACAGATCAGACAGAAATGGTGTATAAATTTTAGTCAGGGTTGCCCACTTTTTCCAGCTTCCCTCCGGGAGATCCCAGAGGAAACGAGAGATGCATGCAGGGGGCGGGGCTTACTGTCTGAATTTATGCAAATCACTTCATTAATCCCCACCCCCTGACTCATACTTACCCGGTTTTAGCTGAAATAGGGATCGGGAAGAGGGTTGATGGTGCAAAGTGCGTCATCAAGTCACTCCCTGGCCCTAGCAACACTAGTATACTAGTGTTGCTAGGCGGGGGGCAGGAATGGAGGCCGTGGTTTCCATGAAAGCACAGGCCTCAAGTCACTTGCGGG
Source organism: Limnodynastes dumerilii (assembly GCA_011038615.1). Taxonomy (NCBI): domain Eukaryota; kingdom Metazoa; phylum Chordata; class Amphibia; order Anura; family Limnodynastidae; genus Limnodynastes; species Limnodynastes dumerilii. Next base: position 285,331 of record WWET01000234.1, on the reverse strand, counting down.
AGACTTCCGAGAGAGTCGGTAAACCTTAAGGAAGTGTATATTATAGTGTTACATAAATCATAGGAACAGGGCTGGCGGAACTCAGTAAGCGGGGTAAGCATGGCAGGGGGGTGCCAAGCCAGAGAGGTGGTGCTGTGGAGACCGGCAGGCAACTCATACAGGAGGTTCCTGCATGAGCTGCCGCAGCAGTTACACAGAGCAGCGGATGTCAGATAGCTGACCCTATCTGTATGGGTCAGTGTTGGTGAAAGAGAGGACTATCTGCATGGTTTAATGTTAATGACAGAGAGGATTATCTGCATAGGTCAGTGTTGGTGACAGAGCGAACTATCTGCATGGATCAGTGTTGGTGGCAGAAAGGGTAGAAGGGCAGAAGCGGTATTTCATGTGATGGCTGTGTAATTGACAAGCACACCATCCTTTAAACCATGAGCCTGATCCAGATCTGAGCACAAACCGGAACACATTCCGAGGATGTCCAAAAGAGCACCTTTGTATTGAAAGCAATTAAGGCACACAGCAGCTATATTTGCCCAAATATGGTGCTAAAGTGCAGGCTAGTATAGTGTAAAGCTGACTGTAAATGAAGGCTCCCTATATTGCGAGTGCCTCTGTCTGAATGTATATGTCACAAAATTATCATTTTCATTTTTATAAAGCATTACATTTTTTTCCTTACTGTATGTAAATAATTTTACACAATGTGTAACATCCTAACACAAGGGTAAGAAATTGGTTTGAGAATATCAGTTACCTGGATCTATTCATGGCTTGGGGTTGGTGCAAATGTTTTGCTGTAAATATCCTCTTTTTATGTCTGTGCTCGGCTCTGGATCGGTTGCACTTAGAACATAGAATGTGACGGCAGATAAGAGCCACATGGCCCATCTAGTCTGCCCATTTGTTTATACAAAACTATACTGACCCTAGACCCTATTTCCCCTCAATTTGGTTTACAATTTAGGATACCCTTATATTTATCCCAAGCATGTTTAAATTGTTCTACTGTATTGGCCTCAACCACCTCAGATGGGAGGTTATTCCATTTATCTATCACCCTTTCAGTGAAGTAATTTTTCCGCACATTTCCTTTGAATCTACCACCCTCCAGTTTATATCCATGCCCTCGTGTTCTATTACACCTTTTCTTTTAAAAAATGCCCCCCTCCTCTAGCTGGTCACAACCCTTGAAGTATTTGAAAGCTGCTATCATGTCCCCCCCTCTCCCTTCTCTGCTCCAAGCTATACATGTTTAGTTCCTCTAGCCTTTCTTGGTATGATTTGTGACACACACCATGGACCATTTTAGTTGCTCTTCTGTGCACAGTCTCTAATGTATTTATGTCTTTCTGGAGATATGGCCTCCAGAACTGAACACAGTATTCTAATGATTTATAAAGGGGCATCACTACTCATTCCCTGTCCTTACTGTACATTGAGTACATCCCGCAACTCCTTCTCTCCCTTCCTAAACGCGCCCCTTAGAATGCAAGCCGCCACAGGTGGAATTGTGCTCAGATCCGAATTGCCCGTGACTGCATGTTCTATAGTTCTGAGCATGCACAATAGATAATCACATGAAACGTCATGTCCGCTGGCTGGATGGGATGTCTAATTTACATTGTTATGGCAATTATTTTTATTATTATTATATTACATAATTAAATGGTAAATGATATTCTTTCTATGCCTCAATATGGTCCGGATTTACAGTTACGTAGTTTTCGTCTTACGTACGTTGTTTTAAGAATTGAGCTACTACATATGCGTAGTAGCTTATTTATGCTATCTACGCACCATTTCTGTACGTAGATTCTGTAAGCACAGTAAGACGAAGAAGGTGTAAGACGAAAACTACGTAACTGTGAATCTGGACCTATATCTGTATTTTTGTATCTTCTGTATGATATATGTGTATAAATGGCATGTAATAATAAAAAGTAACCATGCGATGCTTGTGTTCTGTTTTAGTACCCGGCTTCCCCTATCCAGCTGCTACAGCTGCCGCTGCATACAGAGGGGCACACCTCAGAGGCAGAGGCCGTACGGTCTACAACACATTTCGTGCGGCAGCTCCTCCTCCTCCTATCCCTGCTTATGGCGGGTAAGAAATATATCCCTTTTTATCCTATTATGATATTTTCCCCAGTAGCAAAAAGCAACTATTTTAGAGAGAAATGCATGCTGTTCTTGTCTCACCACAGAAACTAACACAGCATGTTGCCAGGCCAAGTGCCTCAAGTTGTGCACCTTGCACAGACTATTGAAAAATGACTGTAATTTGTTCTGTCATGGTTGGTGGCTTTAAGCATTTGATATGTCACATGTTGTTATGTAAATTCTGCTAGAGCCTAAATGCTGCAGAAACAAAGAAATTGTTACAATTGATGATGTATCTTTGATGATCGCAAACATCTGGTCATTAAGGAGGTTGTATGAAACTGAGACTCTGAAACTCCCCTCAAATTCTTATTAATATGGTTTCAATGCTCCAATAAAATCCATTTTTTATGTCAGCGTAGGATGCAGGTGTCTCTGAGTAAATATGTGTTGCCGCATACAGACCATTAGAAAAAGCAGAAGAAAAGTCCAGCTTTGTTTATTTATCTGAGACGTTTCAGTGCTATCGCCTTCATTTAAGACGTTCAGCTATTTGAATTTTGATCAGTGACTGTGGGTGTTTAGTATCTGTCATAACTTGTGTGTTGGGCGTGAAGTCATGTATATAAATGATAGCTGGAAAAAGTAACTAAAAATGCCTTTACAATATAATTATGCAATAAATAAAAAATGTTATTGAAATAAGAGTATAGCACACATAAAAAGGTTGACGTCGTACATATTATAGTATACACAATAGTGCAAATAGTATTATATATATATATATATATATATATATATATATATGTACATAAATATAAATATATTTATTAAATACATTTTTTTTTTAAAAAGATCGGA
>WWET01000234.1:242842-273531 GCA_011038615.1 Limnodynastes dumerilii | reverse complement strand
TGGGGTAGATCCAGAACTACGTGTGTGCGTACGTATTTTCGCGGTGCGTATTTTCGTACACGTAAGGTCGCTACACTCCCCACGGCACACCCCTTGCACGGACGTATTTTCTCAAATTACGCGACCCAAACCCTACCTTAACTTTTCCTAACGTAACAGCATACATACGCTGACGGGCGTACAGACTACGCGAACGTACGCAGCTTAGCACGCCCATACTGTACACTTTAAATACCACCCCCCGCCTACTTCACGTAAAACGCACGTATTGTTCACTAACGTAAATTTGGCACGCCCACACGTAAGTATTTACGTTTGCAATACGTGAATCACCCATACGTTCTAAAATACGCTACATTAATGTGCGTATTTTCTGTGGTGCGCATGCGCAGTGCGTACAAATCTGCGAATTTACGTCTCCGCCACACGTAAATTTGCGGAAATGCGTGGTTCTGGATCTGCCCCAATGTCTGTAAAGTTTAGCCCCCCAGCTACAGGATGCTTTTACTAACACTTAAGCTGAACCTCCAAATTTGATTTGAACAAGGACAACCTGGTTATGATGTTACTAGGAATTGCAATGAATGTGAAAGTGAGGCTGTCAGACATCATTATATTATCGTGCACAACAGATTCTCAGGTCTCATGGGATTTTAATAGCAGCCAGGTTCAGTTGTGGGTTGTAGAATAGAGTTGGAATACAGAGCAATACCTATGATTTGCAAAATATGTCAAGCCTTGGCCTGAATAATGTACATTTGATATGATAAAATACAGTCAATGGAGACTATCACACTATAGTAGAAAAAAGCCATTTGATTAGCATTACAATAACATATCACAGTCAGTTGAATTTGAGGTGTTCCCAATAACAATCAGCCATATTCTAGACTCTGATTCACTGCGTTTTCTGTATTTCCTCATATTTTATGGTTCAGTTTACTTCTATGTAGATAAATATTGAGGACCAGATCCAGAGGATTGGATGCATGTGTAAGTCAGTTGTCATTCAGTAACTGCGCACGCCCAAGACCCACGGGTCCTCATTTGAATTCAGGATGTACGGATATTGGGCCTGATCCAGACCTATGCCGATGCGCTGTGCTTACTAAAGCACAGCGTATCGGCGTCCACTCTCCCCAACACTCCCCCTGTGCGGGCGTATTTCCCATTGCTTACGCCGGCTGAAGGCTACCCTAACTTCAGCCGGCGTAAGGAATGGGTAATACGCTCTCACACGAGCGTACTACCACTAAGCCCTCCCTCCCTCATTATATTACCTCCCCCCGCCCACCTTCACTAACCTTAACGTAGGGACGCCGCCTCCAGCGTTCTAGCTGTTCCTACGGTCGCCCGATCGTTGCAGATCGGCTTTTCAGACGATCTTACGCTTACGCCCGCCGTCCTAGCGACGCCGGGCGTAGGTCTGGATCAGGCCCATTGTTTCCATACGTGAAGTGGACCAAACTGCTGCGTACACTTAATATGCATGGTGGGCTGACCTTTCTATGCAAATCATACAGTGCGATTATCTTGTCCACGCAATTAACCTTACTGGTGGACAAGATAAAGTAAGGTTCTGGACATGTAATCGAGTGGGGAATGCTCTTCATGTACTAAACTTAGTGGCCAAACACACGGAATACCTTTGTACGATCGTGCTTCTCTACCAATTCGGATTCCGGAGTCTCTCTATTCTTTTTTTAAAATCACCAAATGCTTTAGAGCCCTGATCCATTTGTATACAAGAATGAACACATCCTGCGTATGGTAATAAGCCACTCCCGCATACATTTCCTTTCCGCAGTAATTCAAATGCAAGTGTGGGACAGTACATTGTCAGATATAGTGTAAATGCTAGTTATAATTCATCATTAATTAACAATGCAAATGTAGTAAGAGTAGTAATAGTAGTAGTAGTAATAGTAGTAGTGATAATAGTAGTAGTAATAGTAGTAGTAGTAGTAGTAATAATAGTAGTAATAGTGGTAATTATAGTAGTAGTAATAGTAATAGTAATAGTAGTAGTAGTAGTAGTAGTAATTGTAGTAGTAGTAGTAGTAATTGTAGTAGTAGCAGCAGTTATAGTATTAGTAGTAACAGTAGTAGTAGTAGTGGTAATTGTAGTAGTAGTGGTAATAGTAGTAGTAAAAGTAGTAGAAGTAGCTGTAATAGTAGTATAGGCATTCATTAAAATAGCTTCAAATTAAATACATCTTATTTTAAATCTACACACAGTGCACTATATAAGCGGCATTTCCGTATTTTGGTGAAGCTTTTGGAAGTGTAAATGTAACAGCAATGTTGTTGTATGGATGGTGGAGTATAGATTGTCAGAAGTGTTCTGGACTTAGATATGTCGTGTGGCTCATGCAAATGTCTTGCTGTGTGTTCTTAAATTGTTTGGGGCTGGATTGGGTTCACTTACATGAGCACGACGTTCATGTACATTGACTCCGTCCCTCCACTCCATCCAAGCGGTTGCTGCAGGGAATGGCATTGGGCTCTGGATTGCTGTACTTGTGGGTGCATTTATTCGGGACATGAGCACTGCAATGGTATACATAGATATGCTATGCCTTCATGCAAACTTTTGTGTCTGGATCATTAATTAAGTCAGCCAGGCAAAGTGAACATTTAATTCTATTGCAGCATATGTCCCAGATGTCTCCATAAGGGTGGGACATACCTTATTATAGGGCTTTTTCCTTCATCCTCTTTAGTGTTTAAGGGCCGTATTCGCACCTAAGAGTGAGTTAGGTGCGGACAGATCTGCCCCCCCCTGTTTTTAGGCACCTTATGGCACTTAAGAATGCCATAGGGCTACCTTAACTAACCGTGTAGCGTTTCCTTCTTAAGTAGGAAACTCTGCATGGACAATGCCTCTCCCCCCATATCCCTTGCCCTCCCCGGCTAATCTAAATCCCTCCCCCCTCACACTTCTACCCAAACATTAGGCCACCTCTTTCTAACTAAACTACTCTGTGCGGAGTAGGTCATTTTGGTAATCTACGCACCTAAGAAGCTGAATCTTCTTAGGTGTGAATCTGGGCCTAAGCTAGGGAGCAGAACAGAAATTATTGAGCACATGTGCCACTGGATCCCACTGAAATATGACTCTTTATGACTTCACAGGTGTAGCTCAGCATTTTCCCACATAAGAGCACATCTACCATATCTGGATACCAAGCCTTAAGGGATTAGGAAAACAGTGGTGCCTAACCCTTATTTTAGCATTGATACTAACGTGTTTTAAAGCACCACTGAACCTTAACCATGAATTTAAAATATGTTTTACTTCACTCCGTAATACAGACAGTCAAAACACCTTTGGAATATTTTACATTGTGTCCTAATAGCGACTTTTCACAGGCCTTTTCAGAGCTAGGCTGTGCCTGTCTGTCACTCACTCACTGCATCCGTCCTAACATTTTTACTTGCTACAAAGGAGTGGAGGAGATCATGCTGGACATATATATTAAAGTATAAACCATTCAGTTTTTGTGTGTATGCTTCACTTCAGCCGCATACCGTCTTTACTTATATCAATACATTTTTTTTTATTTGTTCTCTAAATTCATTTGTCAGACATTTCCTTCAGAAAGCAGTTTTCTCTTCCAAGACCATTGAGATGCAAAATTACTTCTGTAAAGCCAGCTGCACACTATGCAGTTCCTTCCACTACTGACATAAATCTTTCCTAGCCAGAGCATCTCATAGTGTACAAAAACTGCCCATTCGGGATTCCCTCTTCCCTGCCCTGCCTCATTCTGAATATCAGGGCAGGACATTTTAGGACTGCTTGTCTATCTAATTGTTATACAGTGTGTGCTCAGCTTAGCAGTACATAAAATTACATTGACAATAGTACATCCATTTGTACTGGGAAGAAAGTGGCCTGGAGTTTGACAAGTCATACACAATTTTCCCAGCCTGTGATAGATATATAGACAGTTATAGGAGGTTTGCGTTCATAATCTTAAAATGATTCCCAGAGAATAATTTAATAATTAAAAAATGTTTTTTTAATAGTCTTTTGTTTATTTAAATATTTGCAGAACGTAAAGCTAATTAGACATAAGACATCTTTTAGAGGTCTAGGGCTGGATTCAAATGTCCAATCTGCTTGTGGAATTTGGGTGATGTTGTGCTATGGATCTCCAGGCTTGCGGAAGGCACGCCCTTCTGTTTAACAATTTAACACCAGTGACCATCCTAGATTATAGTAAGTGTCATAAAATACAATTTTCTGTTTTATGATGCAATAAAATACAAAATACAATACAGCACATGAACTAGGGCTATGGTACATAGAAGTCAGCTAAATATCGTCCTTCAAAGGGGAGTGTCATGGGAGTGCACTTGCCATATAAGTGCTGACTTTTGCTTTTCCATGCATTAATGAAGAACTCTTAAGTCTGAATCAGTTCCTATGTCTCTCCAGCCTCCCCAGTATTTCCCATTCATGTCTCTCCAAGCCCCCAGTGTTCCCCATTATGAGTCTCCAGCTCCCAGTATTCCCCATTTTGGATCTACAGCACCCCAACATGTCTCTCCATCCCCCTAGTGTTCCCTATGATGGTTCTTCATCTCCTAATATGCCCCATTAGGTCTCTCCAGCCTTCCCAGTATTACCCATTCATGTTTCTCCAGCTCCCAGTATTCCCCATTATGTCTCTCAAGCCCCCCAGTATTCCTCATCATGTGTCTCCAGCCCCTCAGTATTCCCTATCAAGTCTCCAGCCCCTCAGTATTCCCCATCAGGTCTGCAGCCCCTCCATTATTCCTCATCATGTTACTCCAGCCCCCCAGTATTCCCCATCATGTGTCTCCAACCCCAGACTATTTCCCATCATGTGTCTCCAGCTGCCAATATTCCCTATCATGTCTCTCCTGCTCTTAATATTCCCTTTTTGACTCCTATAATTTACTTAACTTTGAAGTCTTCTGCTATCCACTGTGGTGGACTCATATGTGACTGACGCTGATGTGACCTTAGGTCATGCCAGCATCATTCAGTGATTCACAGGAGGAGGCACTGAAGCAGTGATTGAGTGCTGCTGTTAAATGCTGTAAAATGGGGGGAGTGCCCTACGGTGTTTAACAGCTGTGTCCATATCAGGGGACAGACCAGTGCAGTGGAGTGGGAAGTGGGAAGATCAGTGCTGCAATGATGGCTGGGAAAATACAAGGGGGCTGCAATGATGGCTGAAACATACAAGGGGGATCTAAAATGATGACTGGTACATACAAGGAAGCTGATGTCTTGTATGGAAAGAGGTCTGTGGGGGTGACACTGTAAATTTCTGCACCATGAGATACCAACTCTAGTGACACCACTGGCTCCAGGTCCAGTGGGTTTTTGCCTCCCCATGAAAATTTTCATTCTTATACCCCTGATGGTCATGACCTGTGCAGCTGCAGTATTTGATTCCACTTATCTGTCCTGTAATGCAGCACACTCTCTCTTCAGCTGTCATTAAAATCAAACATTTTCTCTGGAAGAGAGGAAGCTTGAAGTTCATGGCATCAATGGAGAAGGAGGAAGCTGAGTTTCAGGGATATTTTAATTATGGCTTACAATAGAAAGACCATCCCTACAACAGATGAAAATTAACATAGCTTTTCTACACTGTGTCTTTTCTAAATAGTAATGTGTAAAGGGAGAGACAAAAATACAAGGAACTTCCACCATTGGAGAGGCAGTGGACAACATTTTATGGATCAATCTTGGCATTAAGCTTTCTATCACATAATAAGCAGCAGTAGAGGGTCATCCATTGTCTCAGGTATTTCTGAATAGTCCCTGTTAACTTTAGATGTTTAAATTGAAGCAAAAGAGTACATTTTTTGGACAGAATTGTGCCACAAGAGTTTACACACAAAATAGAAGTTACTCAATCAATTTATAGGTAAATGCAAACAGGTGCATGAAAGGCAGGGGTAATCTTTTAGCAACAGAAACACAGGAAAGGAAATGCCCCAGCAACACTGCCATTAACCAGTTACAGACTATACCGTCTATCTGTAAAGTAAAACGGAGAAACGTTGGTTACACATATTTGCGCAAATATATGATAAGCCACCGTCAAGGCCTTTCTATATATGTTGGTCCTGACTCTAACAATGAGAATCCACAACTAAATGTAATCACCTGGCTGGTCTACTGAAATGGTGATGAAACTAATAATAATAATAATAATAATAATAATCCAAAAGCTTTGATCTTCCTCTAATATTGTCACATGCACAATTCTTAGATGATTGAATTAGTGTGGTGTCACTGGTACCTCATTTTCCCTCTGCATAATACTGCTTCATTTACATTGTTCTAGTAATTGTTAGATTCCTTGGCAAACACTTATTACTGTAACTCATTTTATTCTACACCAACCTACAAATACACTTGAAATAAAATTTATAATGAATATTTTGTTTTTAAATGTTTGTTTAGTTCTAATTTAGCTACTTTCATCTATATTCAAATTGTTACATTTCTGTTTCCTTGTAGCATAGTGTGTCAAGAGCCACTGTTTGGTAATAAATTATCACAGGTATGAAGTTGCTAATGATGCAAGATCCTATTCACTGAATGTTGTTTGCTATGAAATACTAACAGTCAGAATGAGACATTTTCTGTGATATGTATATATAGTGTGCACAATTAATCTGATGGTAGTGCAAACACTGAGGTATATAAATGATTTATCTGTCTTCTGCTGTGGAGGTAATCACACAAAGCTTGCTGTATGGTGCATGTGTTTCACAGTATCACAAACTATATCTGAATGCTGTTCACTTTTTTAGCCAAAGTACACAAGTAAGAAAGTTTTGTGCAGTTATAGATGAGGGGGTTGTGTGGTAGACAGAGAGTGCTACCTTTAATTTAACCACTAAAATGTATTTATAAAAGATTTAATGCAACTTTTATTATGTTTACTGTTATAATAGTTGAGAGAACTTTATATATTTTCTCTATAATGCTGATCTGTGTATGGTTGAGCTTAAAAAAATTCTACAATTTTAGCCAATCCCATCCTATCCCAACCACTATTAGTACTTTAATTTCAGTCATCCTAGTTACTCCAGTAGCTGTTATGGGAGTATGTAATAAACATGGTGCCTAAATGACTCAAATGCAGGTACATTGTAATAGAAGTAGGGTTTGATATATATGAAATATCCTGAAATTTGAATTTTTGGCCCTCAGTGTCAGTGCTCCCCCTTATACATTTTCAGGTGAGGTTGAATTAGTGGAAGTTCTGGGGCTATATTAACTAAACAATAAACAATACTCCTCTAAAATAAAGATACTATAAGTCATTAAGTTCTGTATGTGTTCATGTAGATATTGAAGTTATATAACAATTACAAAGTATCTAAGTAGGAATAACATATAATACTAGGCAGACTGGATGGGCCATGTATCTCTCATTTGCCGTCACTTACTATGTTTCTACTAATTTTATAACTGAGTATAAAATAATTGCTTCAAACAAATTAAGCCATTAACATTTGCCAGACATATGCAGCATTGTCCAAAGGTTTCATTCTAATATAATAGCACCACTGATCATTTTGGAGCAGATCTGAAGCCAGATGTGCACTGAATGCAGAGTCCCCTCAAACATACGCACTTTAATGGACTCTCTAGATACGGGTAACTGCATAAACACGCACATACTGTAACAAATAACATAGATCCCCCCTCTCACCTAGCGTGCATTTCGTTTCCTGCCCCAGGTTCTGAAAAGAACGTGTGTGCAGTTGACAAATGCAAAGGCTTTCCACTTGCAAAGAGCAAAAAATTGCCATATTTTGTAAGTTTGGATCTGATCTTTTGGCACCATCCAAATTTGTTCCACGTACACAAGCTACAAATACACCCTCAAATGCTATTCTTTTCCCCAGTGCTAAAGGCTAATCCAGAGACAACATTTCACACTTGGGTTGTTTGCCTACATTACTTATTCCTATGAATCACACACATCATTATGTTAATATTTAAAAGCATGGACGTTCAAAAGATTGCAAAAGACGTCATGTCATCAGGCGTACATTGAACTCTGAATCAGCTCAAAATCACTACTGCTGATATGCCCATAACTAAATGTCCATTGGCCAGTGTTGTGCCCTTTTTAAATATTGGTGCCGTTTGGTTTTTCTCTCTAATCATGTAATGAACTCATCACAGATAGGGGTAGGCTGCCTGCATTACATGTTTTATTGATCCTTCGTGGTTTTCCTTGACCTATGATTAAAAAAAGATCTAAAAAGATAGGATTAGCTTTATGCTCTAAAATTATTTTCCCTACTTGACCAATTAAAGGGCAATTATAATGTTTTATTATTATTGCTGTGTGTTATGTTTATGCACTCTGTGATAATACATACCATTTATTTTAGCTTTTCCAACCTTTGTTAACCTGACTCCTCTTGACACATTTTCTTGATTTTCATAATTAAGTGTCAGACCCTTCTAGTTTTACCAATTTAACTAATTCAGTTTAATCAATTTATCCCAACTTGTTTCCTTTGTTACAAGCAAATACTCTCTTTTTAACCACATTGGTTTAAATTTATTTGTATAGTCATGATACCACAATGTTTACAAAAGTATTTATTAAAAACAATTAAAATAAATTAATTGAGATTTTTTTCTTCAATACCTTGGTTTCTGTCCTTTGATTTATAGTATATTTTCCTAGCTTCTAAGCCTCCAAGCTTCTCCATGCCATCTAAAATTCTGGTTAAGCACGCAGCTTCGAAAAATGACATTTTTGAAATACAAATAGCTAACAGCTAATTGTCTTTATTTAGAAAATATAACTAATTAGAAAGTGTTTACAATGAATGGGTAAGTATTCTGAATCTGTTTTTCGGAACCTTACCCATTCATTTCTTTTCTGACATCCGGGCCCACTACAACACCCAACATGAGACTCAACAGGTTAGGCTGCGGGGAAGGGATCCAGCATAGAAGGGAAGTCTTAGGTTAAGGCTGAGGGGAAGTAATAGAGCTTAGAATTGAAGTTTAAGGGTTAGGCTGTAGGGACAGAAGTCTTATAGTTAGGCTACAGGGACTCTTAGGGATAGAAACATAGAAAGAGATGGCAAATAAGAGCCACATGGCCCTTCCAGTCTGCCCAGTTGTTTATTTTAAACTATACTGACCCTAGACTCTATTTATCCTCAATTTAGTTTGAGATTTAGAATATCCTTATATTTAATCCAAGCATGTTTAAACTGTTCTACTGTGTTAGCCTCAACCACCTCAGATGGGAGACTATTCCACTTATATTATCAGTTACTATTATCACCCTTTCAGTGAAGTAATTTTGCACACATTTCCTCTGAGTCTACCATCCTCCAGTTTATATTCATGCCCTTGTCTTTCTTTAAAAAATGTCACCCTCCTCTAGCCGTTCACAACCCTTGATATATTTGAAAGATGCTATCATATCCCCCTTCTCCCTTCTCTGCTTCAATCTATACATATTTAGTTATTCTAGCCTTTCTTGGTATGATTTGTGACACATGCCATGGACCATTTTAGTTGCTCTTCTTTGCACAGTCTCTAATGTATTTATGTCTTTCTGGAGATATGGCCTCCAGAACTGAACACAGTATTCTAGGTGAGGTTGTACCAATGATCTATATGGGGACATCACTACATCTACTGCTACTAATTCCTCTCCCTGTGCAACCAAGCATCTGACTTGCCTTTCTCATTGCTTTGTTACATTGCTTGGCTACCTTTAAATCACATGAAATAATGACTCCTAGATCCCTTTCCTCCTCAGTAGTTTCCAATGTAGTGCCATTAATTAAATATTGAGCTTTTGTGTTTTTATTCCTCAAGTGCATAATTTAACATTTTTTGGCATTAAACTGTAGTTGCCACACTCTTGACCATTCCTCCAGTCACCCTAGATCATTCCTCATATTGTGTACCCTTCCTGGCGTGTCTACCCTGTAACATATCTTTGTGTCATCTGCAAAAAGGCATATTTTCCCTTCGATACCACAGGCAATATCACCTATAAAGATATTAACTAGCACTGGTCTGAGTACAGAACCCTGGGGTACTCCACTGGTTACATTACCATCCCCAGAAGGGATTCCATTTACTACAACCCTTTGTTGTCTATCCTGTAACCAAGATCGTATCCATGCAATTATTTTTAAGTCCAATCCCAAAGTTTGCAGCTTATTTAACATTCTGCGATGTGGCACAGTGTCAAAAGCCTTACTAAAATCTAGATAAGCTACAGATTCCCCTTTCTCTAGAACTTTATTGACCCAGGCAAACAATTCAATAAGATTTATTTAATGTAAACTTCCACCAGTGAATTCATGCTGCTTGGGATGCTGTAAGTTATTAGATTTAAGATACTGTGAAATTTGTTCCTTTAACAGTGTTTCCAGCAATTTCCCTACTGTAGATGTTAGACTCACTGGTTGGTAGTTTGACGCTTCTTCCCTACTTCCACTTTTTTTTGCTATTTTCCAGTCATCTGGAATCACCCCAGTTATTAGTGACTGATTGAATAATTCTGTTAATGGTTTTACCAGCACACCTCCAAGCTCTTTTAGTGTCCTCGGATGTATCCCATCTGGTCCCATTGATTTGTCCACTTTCAGCTCTGAAAGTTCTTTTAACACCTGCTCCTCAGTGAAAGTAGTTAGGCTGGCGGGGGATGGAGTGGATGGAAGAAGGGGAGTCATAGGGTTGGGCTGCGGGGAGGGAATGATGTCTATAAGGGAAGTCTTCGAGTTAGGCTATGGAGAGGAGATTGAATGTATAAAGGGAAGGTTAAGGTCAGGCTGCCATGGGAGGGAGGGTTAGGGTAATGGAAGAGGAGGGTAAGGGGGAAGATTAGAATTAGGATTGAGGTTGGAGAAGTAGTTGGCACTGGGGATTCCTTCTTCGGATCTTCGATAAACTCACTCTGGCGAGACAGGAACATTTGCTTGTGATACAATGTTGCAAATGGGGTGTCTGAGTGGCAAACCACATCCCTAAATGCTCACATATATATTAGCAGCATCTATATCTATCTATCTATCATTCCTTCTCACACATACTTTCCTCCTGGTCAATCAGGTCTCCATGTAACTTTTTCCCCTTTCTGTCTTCCATATCTCCCCTAACCATGGTTCCAAATACAGCTATTTTATCCTCACCATGGACCAGATTTAGACTTAATAAATGTTTGCATTGAAAAAGCACTGAAAAGCTTCTGTGCTGGCAGATGTTCCTGTGGCAGGGTGAATAGGCACAGGTTGCATATTCAAAGTGCGCAAATTGGGGGGGTAATTTAAAATGTACAGTAAGGGCTGGGTGTAATCCTTATGTATAATCCTGATTGTAAAATAGGGATCATATTAGTGTAGGTTCCTTACCCTCCCCTAACCTGTATGGATGATAGGATGCAGCTGGGATCTTTTATCGAACCACAGCAGCGGGGTTGTTCTTGATATAACTTGATTTTTGCACAGCAAAAGGGCATGCAAACTAATGAAAATGTGTATGCCGTATCCAGATTTCCATAAGTAGCAACTGATATTGATACATGTAAACAAATATGTATAAGCGAAAAGGGTAAGAGGTGTTATGCAGTAGCCTATACAAGTTTTTTTTAAATATGTTTCATGTATATTCTCTTTCTGTTGAAAAAAAAAATGTACTGTTCTTATTTATAAATATGGATGAGTGGTTGTACCTGCAATTATTAGCAGTGTAGCAGAGTAAAAAAAAGCGATTTAATGTGGTGGATGTTAAGCACATTAATGAGTGAGAAAAAATATTTAAATCAAATTGTTGATTTAATAAATATCACAGGAACGATTAGTTTCTGTTCAGTAATAACAAACTTTATTAAAAAGACAAAATTGTACTGGATACAGTATACAAATATATATGATAACAAAATGGCAGTAGAGATATCGGGTTTAATTGAAGAAAAAACTTCAGTAACTTCTCTCACACCCAGACTCCTCTCACAGAATCTTGTCCCTGACCAACTGACTGACTAAGCTCTAGACCTCACTGCAGCACTTTATATAGGGAGCTAAAGGGAGGGAATTTACTGCACATGCTCAGTTACTCAGTTAATAGCCTAGTGCTTACAGCAGTCCATAAGCTTTTGTACAATTTGGGAGGTAACACAGGGATACATGTAATAAAACTCCCAATTTCCAACAATAATATAGTGGAATTCTCTGTTCCACTAGCACAGAGCACATGGATATGAATAAAGGCTGATCAGTCCCTTTGTATGTGCTTTTCTGTGCTCTCTCCATTGCACATGTGCATTGCTAAACATTGCTGTGCTTACACCTTAAAAGGAAGGAATCTCCTTTATTTATAAAATGTTCTCTTCCAACATGTTCAAGTTTATTATTTTTAGTAGATTTCTAACTTCTGCTACCATAAAATTACTGCAACATCCAACATCAAACCACTTTCGTATTTCCACCTTTTTTTCTCTACAACTCTTCACCAAGTTGCCTTACAAATCTTCCTATATTTCATTACTAAAATTCCCTTTCCTGGCATGAGACCCTCAACTATTCTTGCATAAATATTTTACTATGTGTGTTGTCAAATTCATCCTTAAGGAAAGAACAAATAACCAATGAACAAAACACAAACTTCCACTATAAGAGATCTGTACAAAAGGCCAATACTGGTGTTTTTTTTGTTTTTATTCTTATTGAAAGATCTTCCATCCTTATCAAAGAATTAATATTATAATTAGTGTAGTTAGCTGTACATAAATTGAAGTCACAAAGAAATTGGAACACATATAATGAAAGTTTGCTCTAGATATACAAGACATCAATCAAATGTTTTAAGTTCACAATAAAGCTTGCAACAAACTATGGATCAGTTCCTAAGATTTAATTGCGCTGTGTGTGGAGCTTGGACACTGTATGGGTGACCATTCCTCTCATTCACATAGAGTTCAAAGACCTTCATCCTACCTTAATATTTATGATCTATCCACACTTGAAAAATAGCAATGGATCAGAAATGAGAATCTCATGCCCATATGAATCCCTATCCTTACTGTATATTGTAATAAACCTCTCCCACTAGTGACCACAACACTCCTTGCTGTTGTCCCTTCACTTTCAGAAGTGTGGATCGAATCCATAATGATAATTGTGTTGATCAGCCTGGCTGATTTGCTCAAGTGTCATGCAGTGTATTGCAGGGGCTGATATGTTGGATGCCACCAAATGGTACTTAGTGACTTGATAATCACATTGCTCAGTTTGTCTTAACAATATGGCTGTCATTGTACTGATCCTGTTAGGTTTAGAGCAGGGTGTGCATAGAGAGAGCCCAGTTATCAGGTAGTATATAGCCTCAATACAATATCCTCAGCTATCATATTATGTCAGTAGCCAGGGAGATCATATTGTGTGTGGCCAACCTTACAGTATTGCTGCATTCATAGATATGTCTACATACAAAACATCATCAGCTCCAAGCTATATAGTTTCCAGTGCTTTCTTTATTAGTGTTAGCTTTGAAGACCACAGGAAACATGTCTTATTATACAATAGGGTGGTGAGTTCTAATTGGAACGTAAATGGTGTTTGTTTTATCTGCGGAGACCGGCCTCTGTTTGTTTATTGACATGCTGAGATCATTTTGAAATGGTTGATATAACATTGTGGTCCACTGAACAAGGAGCTCTGCTGTTTCACAGTTTGATAATAAATGCATCACTGAACACAATTCTTAGAATTACGTGTTTTTCTTTGTCCTCTTTGATTAAATAAACAGATGCAATTACTGTTACATACAACTTAATGTTAATTTGAAAAAATATTGATGTATATTTCCAAATAGGAACAATTTGCCATATTGCAGTTCTAAAATTCCAAAGCAGCACCCTAATTAATTTACTGAATCCAAATTGATTTGTGCTACACATTTTTATACAGATATAGGGAAGTGCTAATAACACTCTAAGATTGCACATTACAAGATTATACTTGCTAATTTACTCTGTGTAGCACGGTATATTAAATTACTTAAAATATATTAAACAACAGTGCTCCTCTATGAAGTCTGCTACTAATAATGACGCAAGACTCCATTTTTAGCCACTTGAATATGTTTTAACACTGTATGCATGCTATTTGTGTAGTTCATTCTGATGCTTTATATTATAATTGCAATTTCATGAAATTTGGACCATTTTTATATAAATGTATTTGTATTTGATTTATAGATATGAATGTCAGATATACATGCATGTATAGCTTATATTATAGACATAGATAAACTTATTTAGATATCCATCAATGGGTTTATAGGAGAAGTTTTCTTCACCTCTATGAAATGCTTTTTTCAATTATCGACACTTCCGGTAAAATAATATTTAATTACAAATGTCTGTATTCATTGTGTTTTTAACTGATCTTTAACCACGTCTCAGACTTAATTTATAAGAATTTTTCTAAATTGCATTTGTCTTTTAGGGCGGGTATACAGCCTATCGGTATGCTCAACCTGCAACAGCCACTGCAGCTGCCTATAGTGACAGGTAAGGACAATTCATGTGTAATTTGTCATACTACACGCTGAACACCAAATGAAATTGTTGATATATGGTTACAAAGCTGCAGGTCATACTGGAGTGTCAAAAAAAAGTGTTACATTGTACACAACAATTACTTAGAGTTGCTATATTGGAAAAACAAAATTAAATCAGCTGCTTTAATGCTTGGGCAAAATGATAACATTCAATGGACCTGATCCAGAGTTTGAACAAAGAAAAAACTCATGCAGTACAAGGTTGCAGTAGCCTTTTATATACAGTGTATTGTGGTGAAAGTAGCACATTAATCAATACACAGAATGAATGCGCATTACACACATTAAAAGTAATACAGAACAGCAGGAGACTTGTGAGGTCAGATTCAGTTTTAAGCATTTAAATAATTATGTAACATTTCAATTCTATCCAGGCCAATTAGAAAACACACATTTTGTTAACATCCATCAAGCTTTCATTAGAGAATGCATAAATATGTTTTACATGCATACTTTCTATTAAATAATAGCAATATTACAGTGATCCAAGGAGTGCATACATTTAACATGTCAAGATTATTATTATTGTTTATTTATAAGGAAATGGAAAGAGGAAATCCAGTGATTACATATACAATAATAAACAGTCAGGGTACAAATCCCCAAAAAATAATACAATACAATAAAATTACAATGGAGAAATAAAGTACAGTACAAAACTAGAAGAACAATATAAATGGAAAAAAAAATAAGACGCAGGATATGAATGTAGAAGCAGATGAATAAGGGGAGACAGTAGAGAGAAAAGGTGGGAAATAATGAGAATAAAGGAGGTGATGCCTTGCTTATAAGAGCTAACATACTAAGTGGAGGGGGTAAACAAACGGTACACACTAGAAGAGCAGCAAGATAACAATTAGTTATTACACTTCATCACTACAGAACAAATATATTGAAACAGATCACACTGCTTTCAGGAGTGAATCAGGTTCTGTGGATAGCTCACTGCAGTTGTGACCATGCGGTCAAAGGAGCCATCCTTTCTGAGGCAGGCTACCGAAAACATGGCACCTAATTGAAACAAAGTAAACTGTCATAAGACAGATTTTGTAAGCGTCAACCACACCAATGTAATTAGTACACATCTCTTCAGCTTCCATCTCCCAACATTTAAACCTGCTTCTGTGCAGGAGACCCTACAAGAGTGCTTATAACATTGCCAAACAATCTACCTGTATATGTATGCAAGTGCCTATTTTGTTCACTGCATACAACAGACCGACAGACTGCTGGCTACTTCATAGCAGAGTATGGGGTGAAAAGGCAGCTCTCTCTGCGGATGTTTTGATGTGGTTTGTGAATCATTTTTAGATATAAAAAAAAGAGTTTGTCCAAATTCTTGATCAGGTCCAACAGGTCTTTTGACTAATGTGTGCACTAATTGCCCAGATTTTTTTTTTACAATATAATCCCCATTCAAATAATAAAACAAAACAAAACATTAATTGCAATGAAAAAAAGCAGCCAAAGAAAACAATAAATAGGAGTAAATACTCCTTGGACACATATGTACCCTTAATATCTGGTGATGACTAAATATCAGAAAAATAGTTACCCTTTTACTGTGAATAGCAACATTATTTCTAATCAGCTATTTGTATTTTTTTACCATTTTGTTTGTACTTTAAATGAATATATTATTGTATCATTCATGCACAATCTAGTTTTGCCCTATGACACAGCTTACAGCCATGCCACGTGTTCACATTTCCTATATACATAAATATATACCCTCTTTAACATACCCTTATTCTGTTGTATCATACCCCCCTCCCAACTCATCTCATGTCTCATCACACTCTTTGGACCGGATCCAGACTTAAGTGACAATTCTGTACATTAACATTCCCAGATTCCACATACAGGAGAACCGGGCACTGCCCCAGCACTCCTATGTGTGAAAGAGATTTCAGTGCCTTGGACCCTGCCTCACATTTTCAGCGTGCAGAATACTGTATCATACATAAGGTCATAGCCAAGCCCTTATTGTACGAATTTACAATCAATGCCCACCCACCATGCATATCTCTTACCACTGGTGATTGGGCTCGCCTTCCGTGTGGAGACGGACGTGACATACAGAAATTGTCTTTCGTTATTAAATGAGGATCCGGCCCTTTGTTTTTATATAAACTCCCACAAACTCTGTATTTCGTGCATCAATACATCAATATCAACAAAATACATCTACACACAAATATCTATCTATCTATCTATCTATCTATCTATCTATCTATCTATCTATCTATCTATCTATCTTTTACACAAAAGAGTATGAGTACGCAGAACAATGAACAAAATGACAATCTGAAGAATGGGTTCAAGACTCATATATACACTATAGAAACAAATGGTTGTCTAGTAACCACAGTCAGCATTACCTGACAAAAGTCCATTGGACACTTAACTTAAATCTCAAATTAATAACCAGCATCCACAAAATGCTTGTGTACAGGTAAGAAAAAGTCCTCTGACAATAAACAAACAAGATAAAGTGCAAAAAAAAAATTAAAAGTAAAAATAGGCAACAATAAGCAAATCAAAAACTGCAAACAATTCTGGAAACTAAATCAAGTATTGAAAATCATGTCCAAACTTGTATGTAATAAATTACAGTCCAGTCTGATTGTCCAAAAGCACTACCATTTTGTGGATGCTGTTTATTATGTTGATATTTATTTTGCAACCATTTAAGTTTCCAATGTACTTCTGTCATGGAGTTCCAGACAACCATTTGTTTCTATACACACACAGACACACACAGACACACACACACACACACACACACACACACACATACACTAACCATTATTAGGAGCATAAAAAACAATAGTAAGCAGCAAGATAAAATAAACAAAACGGGCCATATTCAGACCACTGGACGTATTGCATATACGTCCTGTGTTTACCGAAAAGATACATAGATTACGTAAAAAAAAAATTACTGCGCATGTGCAGTATACAATTTCGGTAAACACTGGACATATATGCAATACCTCCGGTGGTCTGAATACGGCCCCACAAGTGTAGACCTTTATGTAAAGGTGAATGTAAGGATGTAAGTATTCCCAGTCTCCAATGAAGAAATAATATTAATAACAACAAATTATTTAGCAAGTTTCTCACAACGAATCCCAAAATCATGTCAGAGTAAGGGAATTTTAGACTATTATTCTCTGACAAGAATACATGACAAAAGGTCGTCTTTCCAAGTGACACATGCATATTGACTTCATATAAAATCCCTTTACAGTGTTTTAAAACTATTTACATTTACACATACATATACATATTTCACACCATTACCTTCTACTGCTTCCAATTATTCATAGAGAAATATATCAAATTATTAAAATACAAACTCCAGGATTTCTGTGCAGGTGAATATGATCACATTGATTTAGAAAAGAAAAAATGATTTTAAAGGTGGTATCAATTACTATCCTCAGGACACAGTGCATAAACATAGTACTTGCAATATGCTTGATTTGTTTCATGCAGGACACAGAGACATCAACCTATGGCATTTAACACTAATGAGAAAATGTATGGCACATATTTTTATATTGAAGGAGAATTAATTATAATGCAAGAAAACCTTTTTTAACTTTTACAACTTTTAGAATTCCCTCTAATAGACTTTATCATTCACCAGGTCATCATATCTATCTCCATCTTGGGACTGATTCAGAGTTTGAGTGTACACACAAAAACAGGTGGAAATTTACACCCCAGCAAAACCATGTCAAAATGTAGGGAGGAGGGGATTTATACTGTGCAGAGTCTGAATACTATATGTAAAAGCTAAGTACTTTCCTCCATGCATAACATTTAAATATTCCTTTGCACCCCTCACATTGTAACATGGGATCCTGTCCAGACCTCTGCGCGCTTTCCGTATGTGCGAGGGTCTGTCCATCCGACAGAGAGAGGGGAGTGCTCACGCTGCCATAAGCCTGCCTTAAGTCCATTTTGCAGATCAGCAGTTCGTACGACCACTAATCCTCACCAGTGTGGGACCCCCTCCCACACTGTACAATTACCATGCTTCCCCCCACCCACTTTAGCAGGCAGAGGGGAAGCACAGCGCATTTTCTTGCAAATGGGCACGTACGGAACTCAGTACTATCTAGCGTAACATCTAAAGGGCGCCTCCAGTCAAATCAGGCCACTTACGCACCTTGCATGCGGAAGTGACCTGGCATTATCAGGTCTGGATCCAGCCCATGGTTTGCACCTGTTGTTCCTGTTACTCTAAAACTCTGGATCAGCCGCTTTACCTGAGATTATTCTGTCATTTGCTACAGAGAACGCCAGGTCACTCCAGTTCATTTTGACCACTGTCCAGAACGTACAAGTTGCATATGAGTACTTGGTGGATGGTAGGGGACCTATTTTAAAAAAGACCACCATATGGAAGAACACTGATTGCGTTTACCTAAATGCTAAAACAGCTCCATTTTATATACAGTACATGTATTGACTGCAAGCATGCAAAAATATATAGAACCAAATGGTTGCCATCTCTGTCCTGAATTTGTAACTTGCATGGTGAAAAAAGGTGATAATGTGCTATATGGGCATTATCTAAATTATAGTGTTGTGAATTAAAATATTTTAATTAAATTGTGGCTATTACAAGATGTTTAGGGAATGATTTACTATGTAATACAATTTTTGCAATTTTACCAGTTTATCTTTATTATGTCCAATAACCCTTCATGATTGGACCTGGTTAAAAATGTAATGCCAATCCAATAAGCCTGCAAAAGTTATAAGACTTCAGTAAATCAAGTCCGTTTGCTAATGTGTAAATATCTGTGAAGGAGACTTGTACTCTGTATGTCTATATGTCTTGCTGAGTAGTGAAAGAAGTGCTACTTAATATAGTACAAAACTGCTTTCACACTGTTAACATTTTGTCGAATAAATGGGAGTTTCTACCGTAGAGAAGTTTGTTTATTTGGGAAGTGTATGTATATGTATATGCAAATGCATGAATACCTTGCAATATGTTTTGGTTACTGTGACATTAAATGCAATGATGGGATAAAATAGAAAACAGTTGCATGTACGGCTGACGCATGCTGTGTCAGAAAGGTAAGAGAGTTATTTTAATTTCTATGCTCTTTTTCTAATCTATCTTCAGATATTGCTTCCATAAATGCCATATTGGCTGTTAATCATACAGTAAAACGTTGTGGAAGTAATGCCTAATTGTTGCCATTCCATCCCAAATCATTTGTAATGCTAGCATGATTTAGTTTCCCAACGACTGTGAAGAGTTTTTTGTTTTTTTTAAATTCAAACTTTTGTTGTGGCTTTTTGCAATAATAAGTGCCCTGCTGTAGTGTGGTCATGCACATGTAGAGAATCAAATGTGAGTTTTGCATGTATACACTTTATATGCACTACAGGAATCAGCAGAGCCCAAGTAGTAAAAGGAATGTGGAAATATTGTGGGGGGAGGAAAATGCATGTATTAAGCAGTTGTTTTCCACACCAAAGTATGTGTTGTTTTGTCATAATGTTATTTTTTAAATATATAATATGATTAAAACATAAATATTGAGTGTATTTGGTAATATTTTAAGTACTGAGTAGTAGGATAGTTGCATTTGAAAACTTCTTTTTTTTATTAATAGAACAGAAAAAACATTTCTTGATGCAGCAAAATGAAATCATTCATAAAGGTGTAATGCATTATTCTGAAATAAGAATATGGAAATTAAAAGTACTCAGATAAGAGAAAAAAAAAAAAGTCAATATTTGGCTAATTTGCTATTTTCGGTATGAAAATAGCATTTGAAGTAGCTACTCCTATATGATGCATATTATATGAGACATTTTTATTCCATTTAACAGCCTTTCCATAAAAGTAGAATGCTAATCTAATATAAAGGAAAATGAGTGGATGCTGTGCCTGGTTCATGTTTGTCAGCAAATATTCTGTAAGAAGTCATTCATAAAGTACACTAAATTAGCTCCTTATCTATAAGACTTAAAGCTTTATTCATTCTATTTAATGAGTCACATAGCGATTTGCTCCAGTATTTCCATTGTCACAGTTTCATTTCAATTACTGTGGCTGTTTAATCTAGAATGCACTACTCGGTAATATAGTAACCATGGTGCAAACATAGGTATTGGTAAAGAGAGTTTCCAAAGTGCCAGAATGTGCATAAAAGGCATGTACTTGTTCTGACCACAATTTCAAAAAATGCCAGACCATTCACCAGCCTGTCCCTATCACCTTTAAATACATAAGTAATAATGTTATATACTAAAGATGTCCTTCATTAGCAAGGCATTTCTCCCTATTGTCCCAGAGGTCAGTGCAAATCCTTTATTAGTCACCAACATTCAGGATAACCCTAGCAAGGTGTCTCCAGACAGGTGGTTGGTACCAGAATACACCAAGCTCCAATCTAACATACCGACCTGAGTTCTGAAGCAAGACATTCCAGGGCTGGAGGGTTTTCCTATGTGTCAATTATGGACCTCTGCAGTGAATTAAAGTATTCATTCTTTATCCCTTGATAAGTGAATTATCTATTCATTATCCCTTGTTTTTGAGAACAGATATTTTATTCAATATATCTTTTTATGAATCTGTAAAAAAAATCACTCAGTATAGGGCCAGTTTTGATGTAAGTTTGTCTAATTTAAGAAAACTGGTCTCTGCTATGATTGGGATAAATGACCCAGAACCTGTATCTTTGGTGATAGTCACCTCTTTCCTTATAGTCAGTGCATGAAGAATGCACAGAGTAACCCAGGCCAGCTGCCACTTGCTTCCTCCTACAGACAAGATAAAAGGGGGAATAGGAGCAGTTTTGTCATATGGAAGTGATTGGGGCTGCAATGTGTTGTGTGGTGTGTGCGTGGACAGTCGAGGGGGGGAGGTTAACTCTAAAGAAAGCAGGATTGTTGATTGTCTTTGCTCAAGTCTGTAGATATAGTCATTGGAAAAATGATTGTCTACAATATACAGGTTTTAGGGTGCAAGTAGTTATCTTATCATGGTGTGAGAACTAGTGCTGCTGGGAGACATAAAGGTGTATATAATTTTGTAATACATTAGAATGCAAATATTTTAAAATGAATTGACTACAGGAATTGACATTTGGGTGATTAGTTTATAGAGTCTGGTGTTTATATACGTATGAAAAGATCTTTTTCACTTCTAAGATTAAAATTCTAGCCGCCGCTCTGGGAGGATTTCCTAGCTAGAACATATGAAAAATTGACCTTGATGGTCTTGTTTCTTTTTTCCTCTAACTATGTAACTTTGTACCTGCTGCCATCTGTAACATAATACAGAATGTTGCAAGTTCTATTATAGCGGAGCCTTTAGTTAAAAAATATTTTCATTTGTGACAGTACAAATAGTGTATACCTCACTATGCTCTAGTTGACCATTTGTTGTTTTACCTACCAAACCACAGTTGCATTCTTAAGAGTTGTAAAAGGTCCTATACTCAGTCAGAATTTCAAAACTGTAGATTAAAGTTGTATATGAACAGTGTGGTCATTTTTAATTGTACAGTGCATCTGTATATGTGGGAGTCATCTGGCTTTGTATTACTTGTTGATCACATTCTAGCATATGTTATTTTGCGGTGTACAATACAGCAGGGATGCAAAGACGGAAGTAGCCTCATACTGATTTCATTATGATCCATACCTTTAATATGATTACCCTACACACATGTCTAATTGGGAAAAAGTCATACACCTTGGAGGACACAGCACTTTTTAGCTTGGTTTACTTGGTAGAAAATTTCATGGTTTTATTGACAAACATTTTGGATTTTGAAAATAAGGAGAAAACAGGTGGAAATTCGCACCAGAGTGAAACCATATTTAGTAACAGGGGAAGCAAATTTCATCTGTTGCAGTCAGTATTAGAGTTGGGAGATAATGCTTCGTAACCATTAGTCTGGTCATTATGGGCTGAATCCAGACTTATGTAAGTGCTTGAAATTAGTTACTCCTGGGCTAAACCATGTTGATTGCAGGGGTAGTCAAGTTAATTGTATTCTTTGCATGCAGGGATATATCTTTGAATTGCTTGCTGCACACAGATACTGACCAGCTTTACTATCACACTGTTATTTAGACTTGGGTTAGGAAACATCACCTCTCAACTCTAATACTGTTTGCAACAGATGAAATATGACTCCCCTGCAATTAACATGGTTTAGCCCAGCAGTAACTAATTTCAAGCACTTACTTAGGTCTGGATCCAGCCCTATGTGTGTGCAGTCAGCAAATGTAAAGTATTCTCCCTTCATGCAAAGAATAAAATTGTCTCCCCCTGAAATTCTAAATGGTTTGCCCATGTGTAGATTACTTGTATTTCTCTTATTTTCAAACTCTGGATCTGGTCCTTTATCATGAAGAACTGTGTGGCTCTGGAAAGTATACGAAGTGTGTCTCCTTTTTACGTTTTCATATTTAGAATTATGTATCTTATTCAGACCTCCGTGTGTGTTCAATATGCACAGATGTCTGAAAGAGGGAACTCCATGCCCCTCTCCTCTCACATATGGAGTTCAGGATAATTATGTGTATGAGCGCATGCAGAAGTGCATACCGCTGCCCACTCTCCATCATTTGCATGCCAATCCCCACCCTCTATGCGAGGATTAGGCAAGTGAATCTGAAGTGACACCCTGTCGGACTAAGTTCCGTATGCTACGAGATCCATTGTGTAACAGCTGGCACACGCATCCGCACTTCCAGATATTAGGACACGAATCTGGGTCCGACCCTTTATCCACAGACAAAACACACTATTCAGTACTATGGACCGCGTTCAGACATCCAAGTTCAATGCTATGATTATCAGATGTGTTCTGAAATGGCAGGTTCTCCATATACAGACATCCATGCGAGTACTCCACTAACCACTCCCCGGGCACATGCAGACTTCTGATACCCTACCTTAAGTGCTGCGACTTGTGAAAATTATAAAATAATGCTGGATTAGAAGTCTGGATTGGTTTGTAATCCATTAGCCTGCATATACTGTACATTGTAGCACTAAGTCCTGCCCACGTGGAAGTACAATATGCTACTCTGTCTGAAGTGACATTTGTCAGAAGTCTGGATAGGATGAATTGTGTAGCAATCGGGGAACACAGAATGCAAAATCCAGGACATTTCTGTAACTATATGAGGACAAAATTGGAAGTCTTCCTAGTATTCCAGTATTTATAGTTGGCATCTCACCCTAGACCCTGTTAAATCTTCAATTTAGTTAATAATTGAACATCCTTATGTTTAAACTGTTCTACTGTTGGGGCTAGATTTACTAAACTGCAAAAAAGGAAAAGTGCAGATGTTTCCCTTAGCAACCAATCAGATTCTAGCTCTCACTTTTCTATTGCATACTCGAAAATATCAACTAGAATCTGATTGGTTGCTATGGGCAATGTCTCCACTTTTCCTTAATCTAGTCCTAAGCCTTTATCACTTTAAATAGGAGACTATTCCCCTTCTCAACCTTTAATAAAGTAATTTCTACACATTTCCTCTAAACCTACCACCCTCTAGTTTATATGTATGCTTTCTTGTTCTACTACATCTCTTCCTTTGAAAAATGCCACCCTCCTCTAGCCGGTCACAACCCTTCATATATTTGAAAGCTGCTATCATGTCCCCCCTGGCCCTTCTCTGCTCCAAGCTAAACGTGTTTAGTTCCTCTAGCCTTTCTTATTATGCTATGTGACACAGGCCATGGACCATGTTAGTTGTCCTTCTTTGCA
This sequence comes from Limnodynastes dumerilii, assembly GCA_011038615.1. Taxonomy (NCBI): domain Eukaryota; kingdom Metazoa; phylum Chordata; class Amphibia; order Anura; family Limnodynastidae; genus Limnodynastes; species Limnodynastes dumerilii. The sequence continues at coordinate 249,141 of WWET01000234.1, read as the reverse complement.
AAGTCTGTAATGTAGTTATGTCCTTCTGGAGGTATTACTGTACCTCCTCAGTTGTATCAATAAAAATAAATATTGAGTGGTCAAAAGCATATGAATTCTAAGTAGAAAATATTTTGTTGCGTAACCGCTGCTTGACAATAATATTTTCATGGTAAAATGAGAAATGTTTTGGTGAGCTCAATATGGGATCATTTTATGATCATTTGTGTCAGTTTGTAATTTAAGATTGTTGTAAACAGTGTATTCCCTTATTATTCTTGATATATAAATAATATAAATGTAGATAATTCAATAACATGTTGCAGTAAGTGCTTCGCTCTAATAAATTAGTCTAGTAAACTTGGGTTAGGTGGTACTAAGACACATTCACTATACATACAGATAAAAAGTTGTTTTATGCATCAGCAAGAGCATGATGCTGAATAATACTTGTGCCGTTATCACATCAAGAGACACATTTAGCATTTCAGCATTTGCTACCATCTTACCACAGTTTCTCAATAGCAACAGATGTGGACAAAGTCTGAAATAAGGACTGTTTATGTCTTAAAACATTTGCACCTGCCACAGGTCATGTCTACATACTGCCCGTGCTGTGTTTTAGGTTTGCATCATTGCTTTAGGTTCTATCCAAACAAATTTTCTTTTAAGTAATTAAAAATAATTGTTGTCCATTTTCCAATGCCATCCATATAAATGATGAACATATTTGCAGCAAGAAGGCAGTGCAGCCAAACACAATGCAGTTACATCCCCAGATACGTCCTCTTTCTCCAGATATCTAGAGGCAAGTGCAGGGTACTTTACTGTTGTACAGTGGACATGGTGGTTATGCTTTAAGCACTTCATAATGCAAATTAAATAAATATGGATGGAATTGCACTGTCCTTGGTGTTCCGAATATCTTCTGTGTGTGGTTCGCCACTCCCCTCACTCACACTTGTTTGATCCCTACCTTAATATTTCCTATCTGTCCTCACTTGAAATGGGAATGGATTGTAGTAGACGTAAGGCACACACATAATGTATCATTTAAATGCCTAACTCTTTCCCCTTGGGCTTACACCTGCTCCACCTTTGGAAATGCTTTAGATATAAAGAATATGTATGGAAGTCAGGATCTTGTGAGGTCATGGCAGGTAGGCATGCACAACCGTAAAAAAGACCATTCTCTGAACCTTCCCTTTCCGGAATTTTTATGCGTTGTAAACAACAGGATTATACACAATTGGGCCTGATCCAGACCAATGCCCGTCTGTGTTCTTACGAAACCCTTTACTACATACTGCGCATGCGTGCGGCAGATGTAACACAACAAAATTCAGAGAGTGTGGGCCTTGAACGTATTGGCTTCATATAACAACGCACAAAAGGGCGTGCCAGCCATACGAAACCTGTAATTATGCTTCGAGGGCAGGGTGAGGCATTTAAATCATACAGTATGGACGTGCTAAGCGTTGTAACTATGCAAGGAGCCTATGGATGCCCGCAGTTACGCTCACAATAGTTAGGGTAGTGTGTGGTCAGTGTAAGACGGCATAAATACGGACGACCAAGGGGAGTGCCTAGGGGAGTGCTTCGTAAGTACGATGGTGTAAATACGCAACACACAAGGGCGTGCCATGTGCTAAGGCTGCATCAGGCCCTATGGCCCAGAACCAGCTCCACAGCTGACAGAGGACTTACGCAAGTCATTTGCGTAAGTCTCCTGTGTTGGAACATCTGCACATGTGCACACCAGATGTTTTCCGACTGTGTAAGTACTGACGTACATAACTAAGTTACGTACATCAGTACTTACGCAGAAGGGGCTGACCCTTCATTTACGGTGACCACACAGGCAGGGATAGCCATATAAATGAGGGGTCGGGGCGGGGATGCCCGCAGACCTAGTCATAAAATGGCTGCAGACCTTGTAATAAAAGTTAAGGGGGCAGCAGGGGGCGTGCACTCCCCACTACGGGTGCGTAACTACGGACAGTTATTATAGTAGCATCATTGTAAAGAAAACTGTACTTATTCATGTCTGTAAATGCTGTTGTTATTGAAGAAATAGCTTAAATTTATGTGCTTATTTGCAGAAAATAATTGTCTTAAACAAATAATAACAGTTGAATAGATAAAGATTTTTTTTCTTCAACTTCTGTAGGTTTCAGTCTGACACAGCTTCTTTTTAACTCTGCGCATATAAACCAATTTGTGGTAACCGATTGGAAGGCATTCCAACAAATTCAGCCCTGAGAGGAATGACACCATCCAATAGATTGGCTGGGTTGAGTTTGCAAATGGGCTTCTCTTAGACTTTACTGTACTTACAAATCAGAAAGTTTAAGGAAGTCATTGACTGTCAGATGTCTATCTGTGTAAGAGGCTAAATTGCAAATAAATATATATTATTATTATTATTATTATTATAATTATTAATAATAACAATACTACTACTACTACTACTACTACTACTACTGTTTTTAACTTTTTTTATACAATGTAGCTTGTAGTAGCAATGTAGCAATGTAGTAGTACAGATGTGACTGAATTAATTTTATTTATTTTCTTCCGGAGTTCTTGATGTAATTGAAAGCTGACATGGCTAAGAATCATTGAATTTGTTTGAATAAAATCCATCAATTTCTTATTTTCATTAAATAATAATAATAATAATAATAATAATAATCAGATGAACAATAATTACATAAACTTAGATAGGGTAAGTGTTTAGCATTAATAGGGAAACCAAATAGACGTTCATGCTCTGTAGAGCTTGACAAGACTGTTTTAATTTAGTGAATTTACATTACTGCTTTAGACTTCTACTGTACCTTGACTTATCATACTAGAATTACTGCAGCACACTGAAGTGAGCGGAAAAACATATAAATATTGTGTTGTGCCATTTTGTCACTGCAGTACTATAATGCCGCAGCTTGAGAAGTAAGCTCCTGGAAACATAAAGCATTGACAGCACACTCACTGTGTAGGGATGGCCATACCATAATCCTGTCTCTCTGCCACTAACTGTGTCTGACCTTGGACAAGCAACTTTCCTTGCCATAAATTTCACAATGGAAAAGAAATTTGCATCTTAATTGTGATTCCCTGCCTGAATAATAAGCAAGAAAAGCAGGTTTCACATATAATGTTCTGCATCACCAATATAAATGTGTACATGGGATTCCTGATATATTGGCCACCCAGCTAGTTTCATAGCTAATGAAAATGCTTTTTTTTTAATAAGGCATAATTAACAATAAACTATATATTGTGGGTTTTTGTTTTTTTTAGGTGTTTCACATTTTTTTTATTCATTGCTCTGCTTGATACACACAGCAATTTATTATAGTGAATACTTAAACTTAAAGTTATGGTTTTTAATTTGACATTTTAACTGCTATTAGATTATTTTCATTGGGGTTACAGAAAGCAGGGATATAGGAATCTGATTTCTGTATCCCTGTGGAAATCACTATAACAGAGTGCCTCTTTTTAAAGCTTTGTATTTTATGAAAAGTGTAATATATGAAAAGGTATTCGTATTCACTTTATATATTACATTGATAAATTGATTTCATTGCCTTAATGTAGTTCACAGTCCACAGTGTTAGATACCTCTACTGCAGTGTCCCCAGCTAATTATATGTCCTACTGCAGTTGCAGAACAAACAGGTCCAGCCTTAAATAAGTACCTGATTGGGCTGCTGAAAAAAATGGCAGTACTCTGAACCCCCTCCAAAAAAATCACGGCCCATATATGAATTTATAGATCATTGATATATTTTAAGCAAAATTGATGGAAAAAAATGTACCTAAAAATTTGCCATTTCCTAACAATATCCATGAATTTTTATTATATATAAAATATAGCTATATAACTATATAAAGATGCATTACAGGAACAAAAATTGTAAAGATACAGAATAAAAAAATGTCACAGACGCCTTTTTCATCTGAATTTCATTGCATTGATATTTTGTATGGATGTGATGGTGTCAGATCAAATATCATGCTTTTCCATTGGAAAATGCTGTATCTATTTAAATTAGATATTCTGGACCTCATTTAGGTTCCTATATGTTACGCCCGTTGCATATTAAGGTGCATGCCTACCCTACACTCTCAGGAGAAACCATCTGCAACTTATAAATGCGCCTAGATGTGTGATGAGGCAGAAAGATCTCAAGACACACATTATGCAAAATGGTAAACGTCACATCCAAATTCCAAACTCCAAACACATTAGAATGACTCTTTTCAAGCATAAGAACTATTCCATTTTCCATGTGTTTGGCACAGCATCATTTATGACTTAAATTAACCATTACATTTCTTATAGAAAACTGGGCCATAAAATAATAGATGAAATTGAAATCAGACTATTATAGAGTTATGCACCTTGGCCTTCAGAATAAATATGTTTCTTGCAAAACGTGGTGCAAAATTAGATGGAAAATTACGTAGGAATAATAACTGACAGAAAATTAGAAGTAGCAAATGATACCAGACTGCAAAGACCAATCAAATTCTGGGAAGCATAAAAAGGGAGAATTGTAATTCATAATATTGCCATTGTATAAAGTACATTTAGAGAACATATGTTTTGATGCACATCACTGTAAGAATTACATAAATTCTAGAGAGTTTAATAGTCAGTCAACTAATTTTAAGTAAATAGCAGTAAATAAAAATTTGGTTAAAAAAAAAAATATTTACAAAACATATTTTTACTATTTATACTTTACCCCTTTAACTTATTCTGTAAAGACGACAATAAACTAAATACAATACTATATCTCTGCTTTTGTCCCCATTTTCACATTTTCCTCAATCCTTTAATTTTTAACGATCAAAGTGTGGAGGCGGAAAGTGGAGGCCATTTTCAAAGCTTGCAGTGGACAATCATAGCAAAGCTTGTACACAATATACAGATGCCAGATCATGATGTCCTGGTATCCGCCATCTTTGATCTGTAGAAGTATTGGACTTTGCTGCAGATTCTAGTAAATGCCAGTTAAATATTTCTCCAGAATAACCCATTCAATAATAATTTAAGTATAATGCTAACACTAAATAGGACAGTGATGATATTTTTAATATAAAGCACCCAACTATGACTATAAAACAATGTAACTGGAACTACCCAGATGAGTGTGAGTCCCCGTAGCGAATTACTGTTTGTGGGACCGTGGAAAGAACTGCCCTATTTTGATAGGACCGTTTTCTACCAGCCAGTTTCGAACTGATTGGGTTTTTCGATTGCATATGCCTCGATGAGGTATTGCAATCGATCCACAGAGCACCGAGCTTTCGGTGCTCCGTAAAGTAATTAAAAATAATTCCCTCACTCCTTTACCTAATTCTAACCCTAACCCTCCCCTCTCATTACCCTAAACCTAACCTAACCTTCCTTACAGCCTGACGCTAACCCTCCCTTCCCTGCAGCCTGACCCTGACCCTCCATCACCCGCAGCCTGACCCTAACCCTCGCTTCTGCGCACCCTGGAGAAGTATGTTACTCAACTTTCTCTGCGGGATAGCGGTGGCAGTGTTTCCGAATCAGAATGGATGAGTATGCTGATCGGAATACTCACCCATTCTGAAAAAAAATTCTAAAATGGGGAGTACTCGAAATAGGGACATCCGAAAAGGAACTTTTGGATGTCCCTATTTCGGAAATCACAGTTTGTGACCGGGGACTGCAACCGCGAATTATGCTATTTCAATAGGGCCATTCACTCCCAGTCAGTTCCAAACTGGCTGAGATATCAATTGCTTATGTCTTGATGAGGCATAGCAATCGATCCCTGCCCCTCACACCTTAACCCTAAAGCCCTTCCACCCCAGCCTAACCCTAAGTCTCCCCCCGAAGCCTAACCCTTAGCCCCCATCCACAGCTTAACCCTAAGTCTCCCCCCACAGCCTATCCCTAAATTACCCCCCAGCCTAACCCTAAGTCCCTGGAGAGGGTTGCTCACCTCTCCGGTGGTCTGGTCTGGCGGCAGCGCTGGCAGCTTTTCCAAAAATGGGTGAGAAAGCAAATCACATACTCACCCATTCATTACCAAAAAAAAATTCTGTGATGTATCACATTCGAAATAGGGACAGCCGAAAAATAACTTCCGGCTGTCCCTATTTCACAATGAGAAACATCGCAGCGGGGACTCGCAACGTACCCAGATACATGCACATAGCTTTCACTACACCATATCTGTAAGCTAGAAAAGGAAAGAGATGTCAACTGAACCCATCAAATGACTAGGGAAATGTGCATATAATAGGGAACTTTGTATTTTTTTTATATATAT
>WWET01000234.1:211979-233978 GCA_011038615.1 Limnodynastes dumerilii | reverse complement strand
AGCAGCAGGAAAGTTGGCAGAAGGGCAACCCACCATAAGGGCTGCCCACTTTCACCCACGGTGTACAGTATTGCAGTTTAACAATATTAAAAAGGACAAGCTGGGTAGGGATGGATGATGAAAACTCCTCAATAAATGAGAATCCGTTTCTTGCAATTGATGCTTTTTCTATGGGACAATGGGGTCTATTTAGTAGTACTACCCGCTGACTGGAGGTATTTGACCGCTGATGCGTGCAGTTACAGAATTGTGAAACAGATGTTGTGACCACACTGTGTCTGCCTGCGCAATTTTCTGTTTACATATTAACCATTGAGAACACAAAGCAGAAGGATCTCAAAAGGGATGTCTTCCATAGGGATGCATTGCTAATGGCATTCTGAGATGGGAAGAGCCAGAGATATCATCAAGCTCTTAATGAAAAAAGATAAATGTTTTTTTAACTACAAAGTCAGAAAACTGATTTTTAGTTAATAATATGGAATCACATCCTCAGTTTTAATTTTCTGTGCATCTGGATTTCACCCCATATAATTTTGCATGTTCCACCAGAACACATTCCAACCTATCCAGTAAGGTAAATGGACACTTCCAAAACCTTCTGACAGAGGGGCTGGGTTCCTATTACCACGTACAGTATGGGTGTGCCCTCCTGATAAGTACCACTCCAGACTTGCATACTTGCCACTATTTTCCATTCACACACGTCGGCCCTAGATATCAAAAGTCAGTCCATGCAGAAAGGGTCTTCAGTGATTGGAATGTGCAATTCCAAGCATCTGTACCATGTGGAACATGGAGATTGCAATAAATGTAGAACTGAGTGTCTGGTCCGTGGTTTAAATGAAATATGCCTTAATATTTAAATTTTCAATAATTTCAGAGTTTATTTTGCTACTGGCATGTTACAGCACTTGAACTGTGCTCATGATGCTGTAAATATTTGATATCATGAATTGTTTTATCAGTATATATAAAAAGGGAGATTATAATAACTTCAGCTGAGTTAGCTGTAGGAAACATTTTGAACTTAAATTCTCTAAAAAGATAAAGTTACATTTTGCATACGAAGACAGTGTTGTGTAAAATATAAGCAATTCAAAGAGACAGTAATGCAATCTCTTCTGACTAAGGAGACAGGACGTCCATTTTATAATGAAAATTTGAAATGTCAATGTGCTATTCAATATAAGGGGATATAAATTTACTAAAAGTAAGGTTTTTGTAACCATAAGCAGTTTTCCAAAGCAAAAAGGAAATTCCTATAAAATATGGATCGACTCAAGGGGCCAGATTTACTAAGGTGTGAATTTGGAAAAGTGGAGATGTTGCCCATAGCAACTAATCAGATTTTAGCTGATTTTCTCTAGTTTGTAAAAAGAAAGTGAGAGCTAGAATCTGATTGGTTGCTATAGGCGACATCTCTGCTTTTCCAAATTTGAGTGTTTGCTAATTCTGAAATAACACATAATTTAATGGTGATACCCTGGTGCATTCATTTTTATAATTCTGTATATTACATAACTCTCAACAGAGGGTTTTCGTAATACAGGGGTTGTGACCACAGCATAACATGCCATCACAGAACTGGGGACTGCCTAGCAGGCAGCTGACTCTAACAGTCCCTTAACCTTTTTATTCTGCTTACATTGGCCTATGCAGAAAAACAATGAAACCTTCCAGTCTGCCCCAATCAAAATAGGGCTTATCCTGTCAGACTCAGAGGATGGAAATTGTGAGCCATAATATGCTAATGGAAATATAGTAAATATGGAAGCAAAAGGGCTTGAATATATGAATTAATTATAATCCCCAATTATCATAACCCCATGTTATACCTGAATAACATAGAATATCATAACAGAGATGGGCTGGTAAAAGACTGGGCTGTTCTCAAAATGCCTGTCAGCAGAAGTCATGGCTCATGCTGTGATGGTTTTCAATAGAACAAGCAGATGCCTTTCAGAACCCTGTTTGGTGGATGATACTGGTCACTTACCAGTCCACATGCTGCAGCCATTGCTTTATTACATTATTCATTCTAATAGCTTCTTAGCTCATAAGAAGATTTTACAGGGATTTGTATGAACCTACATATTCGTACCAGTGATTTGGAGGTCTGCAGTGTAAAGCCATCATTTACTCTTTACTATTTACTATTGTCACTAATATGCATGGTGTATTTTGTACTGATCAGTAAAATGTTACCTGTGTTATATTACTCACTGCTATATTAGCTGTATTTTGAAGAAGTTAGTGACATCTCATTTGGACAAATGCCTCTTACGTTTAAAAGATGGTATGTATGGTTCTGACGCGTGTTGTAGCCATGCGCATGCAAGTTGCATATGAGTCGAAAAATCCGAAGTACAAAACTCCTAGGTGTATTGACTTAGACCTGCTGGGCCCTGGTGCAGCTACATAAACACATATACTGAGCGGTCTATGAAACTTTATTTTCAGTGCCCGCTAACTGCGCGTGCTTTAACAGTACATATACCCATAACTCTACATGAGGCACTCAGTCTATTGTATACAGCTTAGATTATAGATAGTCCTTTTTATTACTGTTTAATTAACATATTATTTATTGTCTGGACACAGGAGTTATTCCATTTTTCCTTTGCAGTCCATTGCTATAGTATCTCTGTCATATTGCATAACAAGACCAAATAAAAAACAAGAATAGTATAAGAGAGTGCTATATAACGTTACTGCAAGATGAAAGAACATATGAATGTTTCAGATGGGTCAGTTACCCCATGTTTCTAGTCACAACTGTAAGCCATTCTTTAAAAGATTTTTAAGACACTGTTCCTGGCTTGGACCAGGTGTATTAGGAATTAATGTGACAAGGTCAGTGCCTTAGACACAGTCCAAAGGGAAATATGTGTTTGGATATACTCGCCAATCTGCGTTTTGGGTATTAAAGCATGCAAATTGTGCCCAGGCAGAGCAAATATATGTTATGTGTTGTTCATATTTTTACAGTGTGTTCATATTGCATATTACAATTCAGGTTGAGCAGGGGTTGTTACCTGTATTGATTTATTCAGTATTTATTATCAGCTTACATTCATTTTGAAAGTGATTGAACATAACTTCATAATAACTTTTTTTAACAGCGCCTTGGGATGTCACTGGATGTTTCTGTGTTATGTGTTACATTGTGACAAAACATTTCACCTTTAACTGTATTTTTAAAGACCATTTCTCTGAACATGGGCATTTCTGTATCATAATTAGTTCATACTGTACATGGCAATATTAGATGGAGTAATATAAAGGCAATATTAATTATTTTATAATCTATTAAAAATTTATTAATGAGTGAACATTTAAGGGCTAATCCCTTTTAATTATCTTGTTGCTTTAAAAGCTCCATGCCATAAATGGCCCTGGATAAGAGAACTTGTAGCTTCCATGTATCGACAGTATCAAATGTCTGTCTGTTTACCATTGTTCTGGACTAAGTTAATTGTGACAACATTTCTACTCACATATTTGCATGTTTGTCACTGCAAATGAGCATGCCTTGTTTTCATTTAATGGCTGAAAAGACATTCAGAGATTTGCTTTAATTGCTTTTGCAAGCTCTATATGTATGTGTTGCTGCAGCTTTTGGCACAAATTAAAGCAAGATGAAGAGCTGATTGGACGGCATGTTTAATTGTCAAATCACATGTGATTTCCTTCTCTGCAGGGAAACTGGAACTTTACTAATTAGAAAAATGCAACAACACACATCTAACCCTAAGGCTACAAAAATGCACAAAGTCAAAGAAACATGTTAATATAAACACAAATGAGAATTGAGACTTTTTCAGTTATGTTATAATGCTGTTGCAATATTTGAGATTTGAATGTTACTTATGTCATGGTTTCTCAACCCTTCATACAGCACACCTCCCCAACTCGGGTCAAATGATTTCCAGTGGTAGCCATAAAAAGGGGTGTTGTTGATGCGGCAATCCCATTTTCAACACTGATAGTAATAGCCTACAGCTTTTTGATAAAGAATATTTGATTATTGGAATGAGTACAATGTGAATGATTTTATTTCAACAAAGTACCCAATGCCGTTAAGTTTAGGCTATAGGAAAGGGATGGTTAGGGTTAGGCTACAGAGAGAAAAGGTTTAAGGTTAGGCTGTGGGATGAGAAGGTTTAGATTTGGGGTTAGGGAAGGGTTAAGGTTTGGCTGTAGAATGGGAATTATTAGGGTAGGGTTAAAGTTAGGTTGCAGGAAGGGAATGGTTAGGATGAAGAAAATCTACCTGTCTCTGCAGGACTCTTCATAGATGGAGCAATTGCAGGAACAACGCTATCTTGATGGAAACTGTCAAAAACGTCCATCATCACTTCATTGATGGATAGTGATTTGTTTAAAATACAGATTAATGGAATGGCCAACTACACCCCATAAAACCGGGGGAAGGTCACATGATATAAGGCATTCCACAATCTAGACCTGATGAATTGCGGTATTGTCGTTTCCTTCCTCTTTGCTCACCACTACTCTACTACTGTCAATTGCACATGCCCTCTTATCTTTTCCATAGGACAATGCAGTCCTGATCTTGATGGTGGGACAGTCTGTCCCATCTAGGTCATTTAAAGTGTTCTTGTAATTCTTGCAAGCCTTTGCTTTTAAAAAGTAAGGTTGGTATGGTTGGTATGTAAGGTTGAGAAACATTGTCTTAGGGTGGGTACACACTGGGGCTTTTGCAACAAATAACCTTTCCAATCACACAATCAAAAGACCGTTTCACCAGATATCTTACCAGTGTGCACTGTTTCCAAAATGTTTTATAAATCTTGTGATGTTTTCCTTTGATCTTTTGGAGCTCCTAATATGCCAAATCAACATTGGAAAGATATCTATTGCTTTTTGCAAGTGTGTATTGTGTCTGTTAGGAGATCTTTGGACAGGACACACTGGTAAGTAATCTGGTGAAGCGGTCTTTTGATTGCATGATTGGAAAGATTGTCTGCTGAAAAGCCACAGTGTGTACCTTGCTTTAGGTAATAAAGATATGTTACATGTGTCGTTGTGTCTATTGTATGGCTATATTACATGTTATTTGTTTACACAAACATTTCATATCAATAGTAAAGAAAGAAAAATATCATAAGGCAAACACCGGAAATTTTGTGATCACCTTAAACTACAACTCACCATGAAGAACAAAACATGAATGTGATGTGTAAGCGTAACTAAACACTTACAGCACCAGATATTTTGAGATGAATGAATAATAGAAGAGGCAAATCAATTTCATTGTCCACTGTGCAAGATTTGCTGCCACTTAATAGCTGGCTCTGCATGAATTCAACAGCAGAAACCTTTGAGAAAATAACCAAGTAAACTTTCCTGGCATGTATTTGACCATTTGAAAAATAGAAATTGTCAATCATCAAATTAAATGGATTATTTCCGCAGTAGAGGATGAGTTTATTCCCTTTTGCTTAACAGTTATACAACAATGTAAGAATTATACAATGGTTTAAAGATGAATACAAAAGAGAAAAATAGCAAGTAAACAGCTTAGTTGGAAGTTCAAAGGAAATAGTTCTATGCACACAAATAAAAAGTATTATGCAGAGATATTTTCAGACCAAAGATCTACTGCATTTTACACACAGTTTTGCAAACATTTAAATGCCTATTGTACCACCTTCCTACTGCCTAAATATGTTTGGGGCAAGCATGAATAATAGATTCATGCAGCACAGAGATACTAAAGTATAAGCCACATGTTTATGATACGTTTTCTGTTAGATTCCTTTAAAAAAAGTCACAATTTGAATAAGATTTGGTGATCTAGAAAGTGAAAGCAAGTGGAACAGATAATTATTTACATGCTATGGAATGAAAGTGATGGTGGTCATAAGACTTAGCTGCACATTCATGACAGATCAAAAAAACATTGCTGGTTATATCAACAACCACCCTTGACTCTGCGTTTCAATTGGTTCAGATAACACTAGCATAAAATAAACCCCCAACATAATGACATGACAGCCTTATTTTTCCTGCTATGGTGTTAAGAGTCTTAAACCTTGTCTTTCCCATTATCCATTGGCTTCTAATCTAACCTACGCATGAAATTACAGTTCTACGTAATTATCTGCCCTCTGTATATGTTTTATAGATATAGATAAAAATATAGACATACAGTAGATGTTAATAAATCATAGTTTATTTGCATAATTATGTTTTACTATGAATAAATATACATACATTTATATAAAAAATAGCACTTATTTATTTTATTTAGCTATATATTTTGTACTCCCACCCCCAATGAGCTGAATCTAACCTATTAACATATACATATATAGAATTACTATAGTATAGGGCACAATATTTTGAATTCTCAAGGTATTTTTGAGTGTTGTCACTGAAGCACGTCCAGCTTGTACCGTGATTTGACTGTGACAACTTGCCAAATATGTCATGACAATTTTTGTCTTTATTGTTATGATTGTATATATGTTAAGGGCCCAAGGCATTTTAAGGCTCTTATAGTCCTTTGGTTAGCACCTTATAATCTCAGATGAGGCAGGTGCAATCCTTGAAATGCCTTGAGGATCCTGCAGAAAAAGTAAATTGCCGGTCTCACATGAATGCGCAGAACCACTTACAATCTTGACAAGTTAACGACAATCCATAAAATTGAAACTTAAAACTTACACACAATGGCATACAGAAAAGCACAGCCACAGGGATCAGTGGATTAATTATTAATGGACTTGTAGGATTCAAAGCTGAAGATGAGATGCATCTCGAAATGCTATTAACTATTTTATTTGCAAGTTTAGGTACCGTAGCATTTATCATCTTTAACATGTAAAGCTTTTGTCCACATCTGCAGTAAATATTGAATTATGAGCTACTGTACATCTATCTAATCAATGAAGTGTCGTCTATTTATAATAGAGAATAGTCAACTATGATATACTAGCACTAGTGTGTATACACACACACACACACACATACTTTTATAATCCATTAGAATAAAACATCACATCCCAGATTCAGTTATTTAGTACTAGTCCTACAAATACAATTCAACAAATCTGTAACACAGACTGAGAAATATGGCAAGTTATTTAAGGCAAACAGCACAGGCATGGTGTAAGTCTGGTGCAATAAAGTGTATTCAGTAAGAGTGCTGTACTGCCATTGTAGGCACATTCCATCAGTTGAATCAACTATTCTATATTAGGTAAACAAAGTGGTAGAGGAGATGATAGCACTAGCATACATCCAAATTGTCCCTATTCCAGGTTTCCAGGCGGCATGATAATGGTGGAAGAACTTGGGAGGGTCAGAGGCAGAGTTGGGGTGGGATGGAGGTGGAGCTTTGGTGGGACTGAAGTGGGGCTTAAGTGAGATGGGGGTAAAATAAGCCATTTGTTCTGTTTGCCAGCTCCAAATTGTTGGGAGGTATTTGGGTATTCACTAGTATCTGCTTCCTTTCCCCCACACCTAGAGGGTCTCTAGCCTCCACAGAAAAGAATAGTGTAAAATGGGGTGGGGTAAAGTAAAAAGGTGCTGATAGACCAAACAGGTGTGATTAAGCATAATTGCACACTCTAGCTGCTATGATTGGTATTAGCAATGCAGATGTCTTGATCATATAACAGGGATAGTGAACCTGCAGTAAACTCTGGGACAATAACGTATGGTTAAAATATTATAACTTTAATTAATACAAAAGAATAAAACTGGATGATCATATATAAAATACTTATATACTAAAAAAACAATAGATTAAATATATATGCTGGTATATAAAAAAAATGCTGTTATATTAAAAGCTGATATATAAAAAACTATTCTGCTCCTATATAAGGAGAAATATGCATTCACTGTCCATAGTAAAAACAATGTCCATGAAAGTGCAAAATGAGTGAATAGTGCTCATACCCAGTCTCAGCTGCAAGGTGTCGGATGCCACAGAGAACCTGGGTAGTGGCAAGGTGGAAAGTCCCAAACACTTTGATGCTGATTCCTGGATAGCTGACACACTCGAGTAGCCAACTCTGCTGATGCGTTTCGGGCAATATAATATTTTAACCATTCTTTCTTGTCCCTGACACCGGAAGATCACTATCCCTGCTATACCATTGAGACTTCAGCATTGCTAATACCAATCATGGATGCTACAGTGCGTAATTGTGCTTATTCTCACCTGTTCGATCCAACTGCATCTTTTTCATTCTATATTAAGATTTGATTCAGATATTTACTAAATGTCGGTGTTTTCTGTTCTTAGCACACATTTGTGAGCTTCAGACTTCCAGCAAGGATCTGGATCTTTAGGATCCAGGCACTTGTTCTGGAAATGGGGTGAGGCAGGAAGCATAAGGTGTGTATGCTAGGTGTGGGGAGGAAGATGTTCTATGTAAATGGTATAGTAACGGCTGGTTTACACCCTCCCGCCTATCCAGAGTTTCTACCCCATTTAATGGAGGAACAGCACAAGAATCTCAAGGTTGGTCCTGCTATCATAATTCCATGCATGCGAAGGTAGTGGCCACCTCTCACCTACATGGAACTCAGGATACAGTAGGGGACCAGCTTTGGATCTCTGTTACAGCAATGCTAGCAGGTTCAAGTGTAGCAGTCAAGATCCAGTCCTTAGTTACATATTAACATGCAATAAGTTTTTCAGTGCAATACAATACAACAAGTTTAGCCTTTTTTTTTATTATTATGCCGTTACTGCAGTCGCATAAGAACATCAGGCAGGAACCTGACCTACGAGGGCCTTATGGGCGCGCGAGGTCATTATGGTAGTTTTCCACTGCACATCCCCGCGCAGTCAAGATCCAGTCCTTAGTTACATATTAACATGCAATAAGTTTTTCAGTGCAATACAAGACAACACGTTTAGCCTTTTTTTTTTATTATTATGCCGTTACTGCAGTCGCATAAGAATATGAGGCAGGAACCTGACCTACGAGGGCCTTATGGGTGCGCGAGGTCATTATGGTAGTTTTCCACTGCACATCCCCGCTCCTGGTAGTAAATCTGGACACTTATGTGTCCAGATTCCTAACTGACCTTTTACGACCAGGTCTAAGGCCTTACAGCCGTAGAACTGGTCATAACGGGACTTCCCCCGCCCCATTCCCTCATTACCATGTCTGTCTCCACCTTTATGGCGGATATCTCCACCTTTATATCTCTCTAGTTGAGAGAGATATAAAGTTGAGAGCACAAAAAAAGAAAGAATGAGCAAATGTGCTCCTGCACAAAATATGATGCAATGTGAGTGGTGCAAATGAATTACTTTTTTAATTATACATATTTATTTATGTATTTTTTGCATGCATACAACAGATACTTTACTTTTGCTAATAGCACACAAATACTACAACTGTATTTTAATCTGTAATTTAGAGTTAGACTAGGATACATTTGCCTCACCTTGCAGTTCAGGTGCACATTTTCTCCTTTTGTCCTCTGCTGTTGCTTTCATCTGTAGATTAGCCTCTATTTCCTATAGAATTCAGATCTATAGAAATTCGAATTGATCTCGGAAACATTTTGTTCAAAGACAAAGTCAGAATATAATAGTGTTGGACTCACTTAAAATTTCCTTTGATCTGACAGGTTATCTATCTATCTATCTATCTATCTATCTATCTATCTATCTATCTATCTATCTATCTAACTTCTATTTATTTATCTATTTATCTGTCTAGTGCTGAGTGCTGTTTATAAATAAGTCTTCAGCAGCTGACACAGGGCTGACACTAAGGTGTTCTGTGACCCCCTGCAAACTATAAATTTGCACCCTTCTGTTCAAACATTGCAGCATCCATGTGAACGTTATAAAACATAGAACACATTCTAGTAATAATAATAAAAGAAAGCATACCCTAGTCACCACTATACAATACAGATAGCATTCTAGTCACCTCTATACAATACTGATAGCATTCTGGTCACCGCTATACAATACAGATAGCATTCTAGTCACCTCTATACAATACAGATAGCATTCTAGTCACCACTATACAATACAGATAGCATTCTAGTCACCACTATACAATACAGATAGCATTCTAGTCACCACTATACAATACAGATAGCATTCTAGTCATCACTATACAATACAGATAGCATTCTAGTCACTGCTATACAATACACACTTCATCCAAGGTACTGCCATACAATACACACTGCATTCAAGTCACCACTATACAATACATACTACATCCTAGTCACCACTATGCAATACATACTACATCCTAGTCACCACTACACAAAACATACTACATCCTAGTCACCACTATGCAATACATACTACATCCTAGTCACCACTATGCAATACAGATTATATCCTAGTGACCACCATATCATGCAGATTGTATATTAGGGGCCACTACATTTCCAACATTCCAAAGTTACAGCATCAAGTCTGAAAACTAGAGCTGGCACAGTGGAGCGAGGAGGATTTCTCTGTGTCCTAGCTTTGCTTACCACGCTTATCGTTTGGCACCAACTCTGAGATGACAGCTTGGTGCTGTTCTTTGCCGGCAAGGGGAGGAAGGGGTCCCTGCTTGAAAGTTATTTATAAACAGCACTGATAGACCGAGTGCTGAGCACTATTTAAACTGACAGTGTTTCCCATAGGTGCAGGGTGGATGACTTCTATCTATCTATCTATCTATCTATCTATCTATCTATCTATCTATCTATCTATCTATCTATCTATCTATCTATCAACACACATATAATATTTTATAGCAACCTTTAATGTAAAAATGAACCAGTATAATGTCTTATGCTTAATGTCTTTCTACTTATTTTAAACAACACACCCGGTCAATGGGATGGTTTCTGGGAACTGTAACCCACATCCTCCCCATAAGCACCCACAATTGCCTGTAGCGTTCAACCATGTTGTACAACACATTCTACAAATCACATCAAAGCTTTGGGTTACAGTCACAAAGACATATCTTTTAGCTTGAACAATCTGTAGCCTTGAAACACTTTGTGATAGAACTGTCCATCATTCATATTTAACTTTATAATACCCTGTAACCATTCTTCATGACAACACTTATGAATTCTGTAGATCTAAAATCTGTCAACATGTGTTCCTTTGCCATTCATTAAAATTAAATTCCTTCCCAATGTCCCATCTATACATATCAACTCAACTGGCAGCTACTACATTTTCTAGTCAGCAAGCAGTATTGTGAATTTTATCTTCTTTTACAGAAATCAATTCGTCTTCGTTGCAGCAGATGAAATTTCTTGTAACTCCTCTTCAGGTAACAACCATTGATACTTCTTGATGCATCCATCCAGGTCTCAATATCCTTTTTACACAAACTGCAGTTAATCACTTTAGAATGCTCAGTTAGAATCAAGCTATCAATCTTGGTTTTGCAAACGGTATCAGTAGCCTGTGGGCTCTGCTTCTGTTACAAACATTAGACCATTGTGCTGACTCTGATACTTTATTTTCAGCTTTGGTTTTACTTAATGCATTGCGTTTAAACTACAGAAGCTTCTTTTAAAATAAAAATAAAAGAGAAATATATTGCCATGTCCAAGTACTAGTTTGATATACTAGACAGGTAATTGAATAAAGACAGTGACTACCCACACTAAGCGTTTTTTGCATTATTTTATGTGTTGTGTGTTCAGCTAAATTCTTTTGTGTAAAAATATATTTTGTGTTCATGTTACATCAGCTATTAGTGCATGTTTCTCACTTACTTGTGCATGCTTTATTTGACTTTAACGTATTAAAATTGTTAATATATCATATCATCATATATTATATATCATATATTAAAATAATAATAAAAAACAACCAGATCCAGATTTCCGATGCTGCTGCACTCAGAGCTTTTATCCAGACTGCTGTGCGGATGAGGGCGGTCACTCTTCTCACTCACATGATGAAGTCAGGATAGAACGGAGGGTCCTTACTGTACTCTTAACATACTTCTCCCTCCTTCCACGTGACTGAATCACTTTCTTATCCTTCCTTGCCATCAAAAACGCTTACAATATGGAAGTCTATGTCGCCTATGCATAATAAATTCTGCCATTTCCAATCCTAGTAATCATAACATGCACTTTTTTTGGAAGTCTGGATCCAATTCAATAATATTAGAATAAATACTAGATATTCTATGTATAGTTTCATAAAAATTGATTAAAAAGTTTGTAAGATTCATTTACCATTATATAAAAGTGTTTTTTTTTATTATCATGAAATAGTATTTTAATTGTTAACATATGGTGTCCATAAGCTGCTGCTAAATTTGTTATTTTCCGTAAAAAAAATTATTGGGATTGTAGGATGCTTGTGACTTTTGTCTATCTTAGGTTACTCCTGAGCTGATCTACTCTGAGGTTGTTGTAGGAAGAAAACTCAGATAAGCCTTTCTTCCGTAGGACCTGAATAAGTTTAATTAAATAATTTACATGGACATAGCTCCCAGAGCCACCCTTATGGGTGCCCGTACCCTGGGGGCCCCCGCACCAGCTTTATTTTCAGAGTTGATAGTAGCTGTAGATGCTGCTGGGGAGTGGTAGATCAGAAGTAGATCCCGCCACTAGTATTCCCCCAATAAGATCTATAGAGCCGCAGCAAGCTACTACTGTAGTGTAGCAGATGGCTGCAACTCTGAAAGTAAAGCTGGCAGATCTCTGCTAAAAAAGTTTGTGACAGCACTCTGTACTGAGCTTCATAAGCAGCTAAAGCGCCCAAGTCTGCACATGTCTGGTGCTGTTCTGCACATGTGAAGACCGTCAATCGAACTGTGCATATGCCAGTTACTGGATGGGGGGGGCCCTCTCCTGAGGAAGTTTTGCCCTGGGACCCCCCCCCCCCACTCGTAGGGGCAGCTCCCAACCATTCCATTTCTACCAGGATAGTCCCTGTTTCAGGAATCCCCTCTTCCTCCTTCCCAACAGAACAGCTGTGTCTTGATTTGAGTAAAGAATAGGAGGTGTATATTTTTATTGTTGAATATTAATTTTTAAGCTGAGGAAAGGAGGAATGCAAAGATGCATTAGCAGAGGGTGATACAACAATGTTGGGAAGTATTTGTAGCGTACCAGTCGTAGTAAATGAAGTAAGTTACACCTGTGGTTAACATTATCTATCCCTCGGGTAGGTTTATTAAACATATATGTCATTTTTGACCAATTAGCACATAGTAACTTCAGTAAATTTATATTTAATGATAATGCAACTGAGTAAAATCTAAACTTGAATTGAATTAATTGAATAATTGGCTGTAATGAATTTAGTGATATAATTAAATGCATTTCAGACTTTATTAGGTAATACTTTCAAACTGTTTTGCTCTCACAAATGAAATTAAAGTCTACTACATGGTTTGCATCAAGCCTTTTGTACATTCTATCAACAATGTTATGCTTTTTTGCTACAAACATGTGATATATATATTCCCCCAAGGCAAATCCATATTGAGCCAGGTTTCGCTGAATCACTTTTGTTCCTAATATGTTAGGGTGTGGTTTGCTGATACGATGGTCTGGTTTGCGACAGACCATCGTGCGGCAGTTAATGGCGACTGTTGGCAGTCTCAGTATTTTTACAGTGGCAGTGATGCGACTCGCACAGAGTGATACGCTGATAGGTAAGAACATTCATTCTAGTACTAACCCTTCATTTCCTGCAGTCAAACACTCTCTTCTTAAAGCCTATCCCTCCCTTTTTAAGCCCTTATCCTAACTTGAGCCTGCTGCAGCCGCCGCGTCCTAAAGCTATTGGGAATGGGTAGAAATAGTAACCCATTCCTAATGGCTATTTTCTATACCATTCATCTGGCGGCTGTATCATTGTCCGAATTGGGCCGGTTGGGCTGGCAACTACAACCACATCCCAATGGCTTGCTAGGGAGAGTCTCTGTCCATGTAAAAAACTTGGCAGGCTGCAGCTGTAAGGCTCTTAGTGGATCTTTGTTTCTGTATATGACACAATGTTGTTGCTTTTTTCACTGATTGGAGATATTCCTCACATAACCTTTGGACCTTTGCAGACATTCTCACAAGCTTTGGGATGTTGTAAGACAGTCTGGATGGGAGGCAGTTGTTGTGTATTGTATAGGCAGTGGTACAAGCTAAGCAGTAAACATGTTTATGCCTCTCTAATTTATGCTTCTTCTTCATTATCAGTGGTTACCTGTTTAATTAAGTGTATTAAACAGGCCTAATTTACATATATATTGCAGCGCAGAATAAAAGAAATATTTTAGGTAGAGATCTAAGTCTCCAATCATTGCATTTTATAAGGGTCACAGGTAAATATAAATAAACAGGTAGATGAAGGTTAAATGGGGATTACATTTACTACATATAACAGGATAAGTATAGAATGGATTTACACACTTTCAGAAAGATTCCACCCTTTTAGTAACACTGTAAAAGGAATTCATTTACAGGCCAGTAGAGGTCACCTTACCACTGTATTTACTTACATGTGAAATAGGCACTCTGAGCGCACACACACACACACACACACACACACTAAATAGATGTCTCTTAGTTCTCTGCTTATACTGTATCAGTTTGTGTTTGAGTAATAGAATTGCAGCGCCTAACAGTATATATAAGGAACTGGCTATAAATAAATTAGAGAGGTTTTTCTTAGGACTGTTATAAACACTACAGTATTCATGTTTTAATGTGAACAATCTGAAGCGCTGTACAGTGGGGGAGGGAACAGACAGTCATAACAAGAATAGTGTTGTTATTCCCCTGTATTTGTTCTGGTAACTGGACATATAAAGTTAGACACTGAAATTGCACAAGGCATAAATAGTGGACAATATTTTTACGTTTAAACTTGTTTTACTTTATGAACTGATTTCTTACTTTTAAAGAACAGTGTTGATGTGATAATACTATGCAGAGTGGATAGAGAAGCTGTGGCTGATTTTCTTGGTACATGATGTGACAGACCATTTTTAGAGAGGTGTCCAAGTTTAGGGCAGAGTAGTACAAGAGGGACATCCAGAAGTTTAATGTTGTGACCCCTGAATATAGCCCTGTATGGAATGAGATCTTTCCTATGCTAGAAATGACTTATAAACAGCTGCAATAAAAATGATTGAAATGACTAAAGCTGAGTACAAACTGTGGCTTTTTCTGCCAATAATCATGCAAAGCTCATGATCAAATGGCAGTTTCAGCAGACATGTTACTAGTGTGTACTGTCCAACAATGCTACAGAATCATCTGAAACAGTGTTTAATCATTTCAGTAGATTTTTCGGAGCTGCAGCTTAATGCGTTGAGTGAGAACTGAATTTATCCCACCAATATGCAAGAACAGGGCCACTGAGGGGTTTCTAGGAATATGTTTAATTGATATTCTGCTCGTATCAAGTCGCATGCACAATCTCTTTGAAAGGAAAACATCCAATCTTAGTGGGTTAGTTATCATGATGATCTACCCAGGTAATGGCTGCCCAGGGGAGCATGCTAAGTGAGGGAATGCTATAGACAGTAAGAAGTCATTGGTCCATGCAGCCTATATGTGGTACATCTTTCTGCAAGTATTTCATATTCACCCACTCCCCTGTTCTCCTCAACACAAGAAGACACAAATGTAAAGTTTTATTCCTTGGTCCCAGCAGGAAGATTTACAGTTAAAGGGGACTGTAATTTATATGTGTATATGTGTCTACTGTGTCCATAACGCCTAAATTGCCATATTAATCCAGTTTCAATGAAAACCACGTGAAACAACATTGGTTTAATCAGCTGTTCAGAATTTTTTCCCGACTACTTTGTTTTGTTCTTTTCTATAAGGTTTGAAAATTTGTAAATACTAAGACAAGTTTGCACTTCATAGCGCTTTAATAAATGATCAGGACTTAGAGATACTTTGTTCTCGTGAAAGTTCAGCATGTATTATTTAAGATCATGAATGTTACATTGGTGTGGAGAAAATATTTTAGAAATGCTGCTTCAAAGTAAAAAAAAGTCATTGCAACCTTCTGTATTGTGCCATCATCTGAAAAGCTGTATACTGCTTCAAAGTAAGAAAAATATTTTGCTGTAATGATGTTCAGAAAGAAGTTATATAAGGTTTATTTCATCTATAAAGTTTGTTCTGCGCAGTTCTATACCCAGTTGAATATATTTTTTTAAAATACGTCTTGCATTTGCAACAAAAAATATTATGGCATACAGTAACAGTAACTACTGGTAGTATTAACCTGCATTACCACCTACTTAAAAGGTTGTCACCTAATGAGGTGACCCTTCCATACTTGAACCTCTATTGTCACTGAAGTTAGTGACCAAGATAAATAAATTATGTTAAGAACCAATTATAAACATAATATCTCATTATCATATTGTTTTCCACTGGACCTTTTAATCCAGATTCCAGTTTCTCAGGTTCCCCTAAGAAATAGCTTCCACAAAACCTCTCATATTAAAGTTGTTTATATCTAACAAATATTGCAATAGTGTAATAGTGGACCAGAGCAGAAGGTGCGGATACATGTGTATCTGCATCTACTTATTCACACAAGTGTGAAATCGGTCCAATGTTTTTAAAACCGTTTTTTCAAATAAATAGTGATCACGTTTCCATCCTGAGCATTAAACACATAAAGAAAATTTGTTCTTTCTAAGCCGTCGTCTCAGGTGTCACCAGCTCAAAGAGTTAGATACCTCTAAGCTTTACATGAGTATGAAAAAGGCTGCAATCCTTTGTAACCCCATGATAAATGCTTTAAAATCATATTCCAAATAAGGAAGCTTCTTTTGATATGATTGGTTTACTAAGATATTATAGTTTCCCATTGCAAGTAGCAGATTAACTGATTTTTTTCTTATAGTTTTCTACAGTTGTATATTTTCTACAGTTGTATATTTGCAGAATGTTTATTACTTTAAAACAAAGGAGATTTTATTTCAAGCCTTTATTCCCTGAACATCTCCATTTTAAAGAAACTCTATGTCTGCAAATGGTTTCTACAGGAAAATAATTTGTGCACAATACAATTGCATGATCTGAAGCCAGGTAGAGGTTAAGGGGCCACCAGACCTAAAATGAAAGTTGGATATTGAAAAATCCACAGTAGCTTGTACTGTTTTTAGCTAGGGGAAAAAATAATCTTCTTTTGTTTTATATTTTAAAGTCTTTCATGGTACAGTTTTGGAATGATCACATGCATATTTGTAGATAACAGATTACTTCTATTTTAGTGGTCATTTCTTGATTTCATTTTGTTAGCAAAAAATGGGATAAAATGTTTTTAAGTTACTAAAATTTAGTTCAAGTTATTCATATTCAGCTCAATTGCATCTACAATATATCATGAACCTTATCCAGAGTTCTGCACAGTTCTGTCAGTAGTAATTCTGGATAGGTAGTACTGCAAATAACCATGCACTTTAAATACTAAAGTTGATTAAGTCAATTGTCTCCTTTAACTCCTGGTATTTAAGGAACCCTCAAGTTATACTGGGAACATATGCTTCCTGCGCTCAAAGTCTAGTCTAGGACTTGTATATATATACCAATTAGTGATTGCCTTCTGAATAAAACAATATGTTACATCTAAAATATATCAAGAGATATTTTTTCTATGTTGTATGGTATCAACGTATTTGAGCTATATAATAAGGAATAAAACGTTCCCTGATCGGTATATTAATTAACATAAGACAGTAATTATTTTAGCTGGAAAATCCAAGGTTTCCCTAGGTATCGTTATCTACAAGTGCAACTCAGGGCAATATCTAATACCCAATAAAGGCCACAATCCTCTATACGAATAAAGCAATAATGGAACCGAAATAGGTAATAAATAATCAATGTCCAAAATATGTTTCCCTGATATTTTCACAGATTGTATGCGATTAGTAATTAATTACTGTATATCAACTAGCAAATATTAGTCCAATTTATGTAGATAGGTAGACAGTCGTTGTGGCAGTATCATCCCTCAATCAGGTATTAAAGTGTTCCCACAGTAATAAAGCAAACAGGCATACACGGATCGAGAAGTGACAACCTATTTCGGTTCCATTATTGCTTTATTCGTATAGATTATCTAATTTAGATATTGCCCTGAGTTGCACTTGTAGATAACGATACCAAGGGAAACCTTGGATTTTCCAGCTAAATAATTACTGTCTTATGTTAATTGAGGATCAGAGGCATTCAATATACCGATCAGGGAACGTTTTATTCCTTATTATATAGCTCAAATACGTTGATACCTTACAACATATAAAAAATATCTCTTGATATATTTTAGATGTAACACATTGTTTTATTCAGAAGGTCAACACTAAGTGGTATATATATATAAGTCCTAGACTAGACTCTGAGTGCAGGAAGCATTTTAGTTATCTTTGTTTGGTCTGCAATGATTGATTAGAACCCATCACATTGTCCAGGTACAGATTTGAATTCTCTATTGTTATCCTTAACAAAATTATCGTTGCACTGAAAAGTTGGATTTAAAAATAATTCAACATAACCTCTCTAAGATAAGACATGGGACAAGTTCTAATTTATAGTCTGATTAGAGTACCTTCTATTATATATATATGTGTGTGTATGTATGTGTGTATGTATGGATATATATATATATATATACAGGACTGTCGTTTCGTGGATCTCAAAAGGAACGGGACCTAATGGGCCAATCTATGCCTGCCCCTTTTTTGGTCCGCAAATCAGGAAAGTCCCACCACAGGGGAAGGGGGGCTCATTAGGCATCTATTTCTTCCCTCTGGGAGATCTTGGAGGGAAGGGCCCCCCTTCCCCTGCCAACCCTGATAAGCGGACTTGGGTGCAGGATGAATGCTACAGGGCCCCCTTTTCTGAGGGGCCCGTATGCACTGAACACCCTGCACCCATTATAGATACGCCTATGGCAGCATCCTATACACGTTTGCAAAGTTTTAAAATATCTTTCATTTTATTTTTTATTACAATGAAATAAAATGTATTTATGTATCTAATTCTTAGAATTTTTTTTTTTATATATTTAAAGTGAATTAAATTATTTTTCAAAGCAAAAAACCAAACGCCTGAGCATAATGGACCTGATTCAGAGATTAAAAATAAGAGGAAAGTTTCTCCTGGGCAAAACCATGTTTCAGGGAGAGTCAAGTTAATTGTATTCTTTGCATGCAGGGATATTTATCTGCTTTTGCTTACGGCACACAGATACTGACCAGCTTTACTATCACACTGTTATTTAGACTTGGGCTGGGAAACACCACATCTCAACTCTAATACTGTTTGCAACAGACAAAATTTAACTCCCTGAAATAAACATGGTTTTGCCCAGGAGTAACTTTCCTCTCTTATTTTCAATCTCTGAATCTGTTCCTATGTGCTTAAATCTACTTAAATACGTAGACATAAAAATTATTATAATTGTCAGTAGTGTATGCAGTGTGTTTTTATTTAATGATACTGTTTAATGGTTGTTAGGTCTGTAGGGCTTGTCACTGATTCAAGATACTCCACCAGTCACTTCTATCAGCCCTGTGCTGGTACATGATTTAAGCAGAAAGCACAATGCAACATGGCTGCTGCTGTGCTTGCTGCTGCATTAAAACAACTACTTCCTGATTTAAATATAGTGGTACAACCGGAATCTATTTCTTCCCTCCGAGATCTGGAAGGGAAGAATTGTATGCAGGTATGGGGATTTATGCAAATGTCATTAAGTGTCATTAAGCTCCACCCCTTGTCCATCACTACTGCAACCCATAGGGGGCTTGATGACGTAAGCCATGTCATCAGTCCTGCCCAATCCATAGTAACACTAGGTATTGCTGTAATGAGAGGCAGGGGGCCTGACTAGAGGGAGGCTTGCCAGCTATCCTGGGACACCAAGAGAAATGCCAGAATTTCAGGAGTCTCCTGGATATTCCGGGAAAGTCGGCAAACCTGAGCTCTGGATCAGTGTGGCAGCTTGCAACATGTTTCGTCTGATCTTCCTTTGCTGACATCACAAAGCCTAAGCAACATGTCCATACCCTTATTGTAGTATTCACAAGGTTAAAAGCTACTCCAGTGGTCTCATATAGCTGTGGAGTCACAGCCCTCATCATATTAGTGGACTTAGAAATGCTCTATGTAGGTGCAAATAATTGATTTAAACTTACACTAACGTTCAGGTCTGGGTGGAGCTCATTTGTGACAAAATACTATTACTATAGTATTTTGGCTCTCCCGGAATGTCCCGGGAGAGCCTGCAAATCTCACGCAAGTCCTGCCCCCCTGCCTAGCAACACTGGTATGCTAGTGTTTCTAGGGACAGGAAGGGACTTGATGACGCAATTTGCGCCATAAAGCCCCGTCCTGATCCCTATTACAGCTAAAAACGGGTAAGTATTAGTCACAGGGCGGGGCTTAGTGACACGATTTGCACAAATTGCGTCATTAAGCCCCACCCCCTGTATGCATCTACAGCATCCCTCTGGGATCTCCCGGAGGGAAGCTGTTAAAAGTCGGCAACCCTGAATAACAGATTTTATGCCATTGCATTATATTAGCTTATTTATTATACTAATAAACACATTAGCCTGAACAATTTAATGTATCTTTTTCTTTTGTTTCTTATATTATACGCTTATGTTTAATCCATGAACACTGTAATAAACCTATTTACTTGCATCTTTAATCATATCATCTCAACAGCATTTAAAACCTTTTCAAACTTCTGCAATATCTGCAGTGGAATCTTTATACCAGTTAAAACCCATTGCACTGCTGTATTTTAGATTAAATCCATTAATACACATTTGCTTTAAAGAAGTTCTAAGAAGTTATTGATCCTCCACACGTGGGAAAGAAATAAAAACAGACAGAAGCAGTATGTAGTCTGATGCTTAGGTTAAATTGTCTGTTTATATTTAAATGTAGCCAAAGGGGATTTACAGCTAAGCATACAATATACTCAGGTTATTAGATTTCTCTGCAAACTTTTTTGCAAAATAAAAAAAAGTTGAATAAAGAGAAGGAATATTTAATCACCCCATTTTGATTAAATATTGTTTTCAGGAAAACATTAACTCCATTTAACAATTTATTTTGTTTATCTTTTCATATTAGTCATTGTATTTTGAAATAGAAAGTGAAAAGGAGATTATATTAAATCCTAATATATGAAATATCAATTCAAATATTTAAAAACATGAAAGCAATCATATACAATGATGTTGCCTGTGTATTAGGTTTTACTAAAACAAGATTTTATTATCACTTGAAAGCACTTCTCATTTATTTAGATAAAAAAAATCCCTGTATCTAGAATTTTAGTATTGGAAGTTGATAAACTTTTAATGACATAAATGTAACTCTGTGAAAGCCATTACAAGCATGCAAGAACTACAGTGATTGCAGTTTATGTGGTTGCTACGGGTTCCAGAGTTGAGAAGCCCAGCCTGCACAAACAGAGGTCATCTGCTAACAGCTTAGACAATGCTTAGTACTCAGTCAAGGGGGTATATTTACAAAGGGCGATTTTTGCTGTGAAATTCAATTCACAGCGTATCGCCGCGATTATCTAGCGATTTGCAGCGTAAAATCACCGAATTCACTAAGCTCGATTTTTAGGCGATTTTTTCCAACTCACACGAGATGCTGTGAGTTTGCAAGGGGTAAATCGCAGTGCTTTTCTATTGAGAAGCACCGCGATTTGTCCTTGAAAAAATCGTGGCAATTCGCGTGAGTTTAAAAAAAAATGCAGCATGGTTGAAAGCCTTAGCCATGCTGTGCTGATAGAACTACAAGGCTCAGCATTGCTTAGCCTTGTAGTTCTATCAGAGTCAGCATGGTAAGGCTTCTAACCATGCTGTGCTGTGTGCTACGTGTGTTAAAAAAAAATAGTGTGTGCACAAAACATACTGATAAAAAATACAATGTGTTCATGTGTAATAAACCTTTTCCCTAACTAATATTAACCCCTAATGTGTCCACTTACCTCCGGTGGTCCGT
>WWET01000234.1:192463-206989 GCA_011038615.1 Limnodynastes dumerilii | reverse complement strand
AGGGAGACTGGAAATAGAGACAGGAGCCAGGTTATTTGCCCACATTCATGGAGTCATCTGTGAATTCAGGGAATCCAATTCATTTTTAAAAACCCATTGTATAGACTACACTTTCTAACAGACTACCTATCGAAATACAGTCATATGGCAGCACAGTCCTGTTTATATCATTAGCGGTTGCCAGGGTTACTTCATGCCATAGCTATAGAAACTGATAATATTATCAAAAGTTTATAAAATCCAACAAAATTTTATGTGAATGGTTTTATTTTCAAAAAAAGTAATTATTTTACATCATTTAAACTATCAGGAAATCCCATTAGACTCTCAGAAACCCCGATTAGCCTAATCATTTTCATACTTTGGTGGTTTAATTTTCATTACTGGGGTAGGAAATGGCCTACAGGGTTTTAATATGAATTTGCACATTACATTTAATGTATTGTAATTTTGTAACATTTTATATATGGAGAGAAAACCATATTTACTGGATATAAGTATATATAAGTAGATTAATTAATGCATATTTGTTATATTTATGTTCTAACCACAGTAACCAGTAGACAGGGAAAAAAAAGAACATTTGGGATCTCTCCTAAGTGCAGTCTCTTGGCTGACATTTATCAATGCATTGTGTTGGATTAACTGTTGTACTTTAATATACAGAGTGAGTGTGATTATTTCTCCTTAGGCATTTAAAATGTTGGCTTAAATTCAAAATTTTGAGATTTATGTTCCAAGCTGAAACATCTGGTCTATACACAGTGAACAAAATCAATTGGGGCCGATTTAAAGTTGTGGCCAGTTGATAAATGGCATGAAAATTGTTGTGTGCAAATGAACTTCAGTTGAGGGTTTGTGAGTAGCAGTGAAACCATGTGCAAAACTGTAAGATAAGAACACTGTAAAGATGTGAGTGATGAGATCGAGAGAGGATGTGAGAAAATAATAAGTGAGACATTGGATGTTTTAATCATCTTTCCACTTACACTATTTTCATTAAATAAAATAGATTTTAAAAAGTGGTACATAAAATAAATAGATTTATACTGTAAATAGTTTATTTAGGACTGGCAAACTTACTTGTTATAGATTCCTCTTATCCAAGGTATACGTGTGTATGTGTGTGCTTCTCTGTGGATGTAACTTTTACTTTTTACTGATTTTACATTTATAAACAAGCATCTAAAATCACTTTCATTGTAATTTATTTATATTTTTATGTCATTGTTGACTGATGGCATTCATTCACTATTTGTTCATGCTTTGCAAATCTCTTACCATTCTCAGTCACATTTTGAATGTTTATGTAAAGCTTGTCTATTCTTGATTATTTGCTTGTTTATTACATTGTATTAGTATCCTTCTTAATAGTTAATATTTTTTTTCTAGTTACGGACGAGTTTATGCTGCCGACCCCTACCACCACACACTTGCTCCAGCAGCCACCTACGGCGTTGGTACCGTGGTAAGTTTACTCATTTTTCGTTATCTCTCTTTTTACTTCTAAACATAATTTTTTTTACAATTGTCATCACAGTGGCAATTTTACAGCAGCATTTTTACCGATCAGTTTTCTAAACGCAATTTCTGTTTGCCCACAAAATGCAATAATCATAATGGTGACTCAAAATAATGTAATTGCTCAATGCAACATAAACAGCTTATTGAACAAAAAAAGGAAACATAAACTAAGTTGATCCAGAGCTTGAAAGTAAAAGCAAAACAGGTCCAATTGTACCTGACCAATAATCATATATTCCAGATCTATAGGCCAGATCCAGAACTGCAATTAAATTCTATATGTTAGCCTCTGCAATGGAGACTAATGTATGGAATTTGAGATCCAGAATTCCGTACTTGTTAGGAGAGGGCACACCCCCTGCACTCCCCTCACATAAGGAGTTTCCACATGCAAAATCCTACCATAAGTCTCCACATGCGGAAGCCCACAAATGGAATGGTGGATTGTGCATAAGAGCCTTTTTAGCGCCCTTAGTGTATGATTTAAATTCTGTATCCCACCGACCATGTGTATCTCATACACATGTTGCATGGGCCCACCAGCCATGCAAAGACAGAATTCCACACAAAATATTGCATCAGATGGATGAGTCCCAATGCAGGATTCCATGTACTGTGCATGCACAGTACAGACTGATAGGAGACTTACATACATAGCGTGCATAAGTCTCCAATCATTATAAGTCTAGCTCCAGCTCTATGTTAGAAGTACACTTAAATCTGAATGCAGAAATATAAAATAACGACTAAATACCTTTGAAAAATATAGTTTAAATTATTCACACTGGCATTGAAAAGAGTCAGTGTATAACTAAATAAAAGTAATAAATTAATTTATTCATTAATTACATATAAAAGTTGAAAAAGATCTCAAGACTAATTCATTTTAATAAACTTTTGGAATTTAGGGAAATAGAAAAGTGTCATTGGATATATTATAAAATGATAAATTGACTTCATCTATTCTTGACAGTTGTATGTTTGCAACAATATAAGCACAGTGCAAAATGT
Organism: Limnodynastes dumerilii; assembly: GCA_011038615.1. Lineage (NCBI taxonomy): Eukaryota > Metazoa > Chordata > Amphibia > Anura > Limnodynastidae > Limnodynastes > Limnodynastes dumerilii. The sequence continues at coordinate 204,454 of WWET01000234.1, read as the reverse complement.
GACTGCTTATCTACTTATACACAAGACTGCTGGTAAAATATAATCATTTTAAAGAGTAAACAATGAAAACTTATAATGAATATAAAGCAATGTTGCTTCCTTAAGCTTGTCATACACTGGATCGATTATGTGCCCAATCATGCAATTATCGGGTGATCGGGCAAATAATCGCTGTAGTTAAAGGACATGATCAATTTTAAAAATGGCAAATAAATGCACCAGAAATGCTCTGGTACGATTATTTGGTCTTTTAGCATATTTACTAGCGCCTGATATATTAAGGGAGTCAATCAGCTTACTGATGTTTAAGTGCCTCCGTCTTCTGCTAGGATTATCGGTCCCTGCAGGAGAGGTGTATGGTGCCGATAATGGGATATTTCCCTGGCGGGAAATTGTCACGTTTATCAGGACATCCGCCTGCTGGGATCGTTAGTCGAGCCAGTGTATGGCCAGCTTTAGACATAGGGCCTGATCAAGAACTACGCTTCCCTGCGATTTTACGCATGGCGGAGACATAAAATTGCAAATTCGAACGCACTGCGCATGCGCACCATAGAAAATACGCACTTTTACGTAGCGTAATTGTGAACATATGGGTGATTCACGTATGTGTCACGTAAATACGTGTGGGCGTGCCAGTTTTATGTCACTCCAAAATACGTGTGAAATACATGAAGTAGGCGAGGGGTTGTATTTAAAGTGTACAGTATGGGCGTGCTTAGCTGCGTAAATTCGTCTAGCCCATATGTACGTGTGCGTATGACTGCGGTTACGTTTGAAAAAGTTAAGGTAGGGTTTGGGCAGCGTATCTTAACAAAATACGTCCACGTGTGAAAAAGTTAAGGTAGGGTTTGGGAAGCGTATCTTGACAAAATACGTCCATGCAAGGGGTGTGCCGAGGGGAGTGTAGCGAACTTACGTGCACGAAAATACGCTCCGCGAATAAACGTACGGCACACGTAGTTCTGGATCTACCCCATAGTCCTGTATATTAGTGAAATGCAGTTGCTTTAACCTTAACCTTCAAGCTGTAATGGGTAATCTGAGAAACTTCAGTCCCTCTTACCATCCAAAGGGCTGTGCATTACCTTTACTCTTGGCAATAAGTGCATGCAATATATTTAATCAAAGAAAGAGTCAAATATATGTAATAACATAACAACTGTCACATTTTACAAATTACAAATCTGTAACAACCAAATATGGAGCTGGAATGTAGCTTAATTTGATTAATTTGGGAATTTTTCCATTCCCACAGTTTAGTAAATATTTCCCTAGATGTTTACATTTGACCATGTTCTGAAATAGACACTGTGGACCAGATACAGGGTTTGAAAATAAAAGGAAAGTTACACCTGAGCAAAACCATGTTGAATTCAGGGAAGTCAAATAAAATTTAGTCTTGCATGCAGGTAGAATACTTTGCTTTTTTGTAATTCATACCTGTACTAAATAGCTTTGCATTATAAATGTTACCTGCACATATTCTACCTGATTTTCTCTTATTTTTAAACTTTGGATCTGGTCCTGTGTACATATTCCATGTTACACATTTCCAAAAAGTTTCATTTATTAAAAACATCACATGATAAAAGTATCAATCATAAGATTGTTAAATTCAGAGTAACAATTTAACGTATCTTTAACTAAGTACTATATAAAGTGCATCCATATCTCTGAATTGAATAATTAATATTTTACTAAGTATCTCTGTATTTATCCTCTATTATGGGTGAATCGGTAGCCTGAATTCTGAAAAAAAAATATATGTTAAAATTTAACATGGAAACACTGGAATAAATATCATATCTTATTACAATATTTTGGGGTTATCAGGGATTTCCTTTGTTCTTAATAAAGGCCATATGCTAATTTATGTAAAACTTAATGTAAATGGTGTTTGTGGGTGGGGGATAGTAATATATTAACTTATAAGTTTGCTTTGTTAAAAAAGTAATCTTAAAAAACAAACCCATGAAATTGCTTTGTTTCAGAATGCTTTTGCACCCTTCACTGATGCCAAGACTAGGAGCCATGCTGATGATGTCGGTCTCGTTCTTTCTTCATTACAGGCTAGTATATACCGAGGGGGATACAGCCGTTTTGCTCCATACTAAATGACAAAACCATAAAACTCTTCCAGTGTGGGGGAAAAGAAGCTTTCCGAGGCCTGGGTATTGCAATACATGCAGTAGTGCATCATTTTAGCAACTCTAAATAACTAAATAAACTCAAAAAGAGGAAAATTACATTTTTTATCTTATACCTCAGATATTTTGTTCTGTGTATTTTAATATTGTGGGTCTTTAATTTCTGAAGGTTCTGTAGTTGATTATTGGCTGTAGATTTTTTGTGGTTGACCTAGAGAGCTACTACTGTAGATATGAATAAAAACTATTTTAGGGCCACAATCAAGAGTGCTATTACATGTAAATTAATTATATATGCTGAATATTACAATATTGGAATTATCACATTTTGTAAGCGTGTAAGTGACTATAGTAGTCATTTCTGCATTTGCATATATGTCTGTTTATTTGGGAGGGCTAAAATGCTGATAGATCAAAGCAAAAAGGTTGCCACTGCACCAAATCTCATTTAGTGACTGTCCTAAATTATTTAGTCATTGTCCAGAGCCAAAGGTTGTGTTAAAATTTGTGAATTTGACTCTTTGTATATAAAATCTGATGCAATGCTATCTTAGTTTACTCTTTTTAAGCATTTCACCAGACAGTATTCAGCTACTAATAATAATTATCTTGGCGTACAACAATTTGAAAATAAAAAGCAAAAAAATAAATATCAGAGGAAAAAAAACAAAACAAAATGTTCAAAAACAAAAAAAAAATTAAAAAGGAAAAAAATTACAAAAACAGCTAGGTCATCTACATTCTTTTTATATTTCTTCCACTATAATAAATGATTGATATCATTGCTGATTTTTATAATGTGGGCGGGGGAGTATTATTAAAAAGATGACAAAAGCACTGTTTCTATTTTTTTCTTTTTTTGAAAGTTGTAAAGGGAAAGTAATAAAAATTATTCAGTTGTTTGTACCAGTTAAAATGTATAAATTTACATCTGTGCAGTGGAATTGTTATGTTCTAAAAAATATACGCAGCCTATAATGCTTTAGTTTTAGCCTTGTAGAACAACTATTAGAGAAAAGTATCATTTTTATGGAATTACATACTAAATATATTGAGATTTATATAAACATTTTACAAGTATTGCAATCATTAAGTAGAGATAATCATGGTATTTTCAACTGCTTGGTATTTTTTGAAAACATTATATGGTGTAAGCAATCTGCAATTTTTCAGTTTGACAAAAGCTCTATCCATATCAATTTATATTTTAATTAAGAGAAAGTTGTGAATTACAGTATGCCAGTCAATAACACATGGACTGACATAAAGTAAGCATTATTTATACTTCTTGTTAAGCAAGCCTGTAAAAATCCAAATTTTTTAGACTATATGGAATAGATATCTGTATAATGATATTATTATTATGATTATTAATAGTATTATTGTTATTATTCATGTTTACTAAACCATCATTCTCTTGAAAACATTCACTATATTGAGAGATGATTTCATTTGTTTAACTTGAATGGATCTTTATTGTCACAAGTTTTCATCAGGGCTGTATAGGGGTGTGCGAGAGGGGCCATGGTGGAGAGTGCAAATTTGCAAGAGGGTGCTGGTCCATGAATATTTCAAGTTAATTTTACAGTTGAGGGCTTAGGGGGTGTCATCTTTTCTTCTTGACACAAGCACTAAAATATCTAGTGACAGCTCTGGCTTTCATTTGATGTGGTTGTTTACAGCTATAATGATTCCACTGAGAAGTGCACTATATTTAAAAATAAACCCGACAAAATTATGTTATATAATACAACAGTCAATTTGATAATTTATGTCCATTGTCATTTGTACACTATTTAATTTACACTATTTGTGTCTCACCATATGTAATATTGGTGAATGTAGCTTTTCAAGATCAATTGAACATTTGTATGTTGTTAGAATGTGTTATTTTCTTTTAATCTATGAAGTGTAGTTCTTAGAACAGAGCTAAATCATCTGTTTACTCTCTAGGTGATCTCATGACTTAAAAAAATAAAATTAAATACAAAATCAGGAAAGTAGCCCTGTAAAAAGCAGTCATTTTACTGCAGACTTTCTGGTAATAAAGTGGACAAGTGGATAAATGCAAGGCGTTGCCATTTTTGTAACTTTTGTTTTGTAAGTTAAAGTACAAACATTGAGGGTAAGACATTCAAATAAAATAGATGAAATCATTAATGATAAAACTTGTATGTAGGAAGTAGTTTTACTTTAAAATTACTTAGATACTTAATGAACCAATACTGTATACCGGTATCACTTTAAAACTTATGCAAAACTATATTTATTTATTATAACTTTATTTATTGATGTGTTTGTCTATTATAAAATATAATGCACACAAAAAGCTAGCTTTTGAAAAGAGAAATGATCGTAATAAATAAAATAAAAGACACGTGCCTACTTCTACTCGGACAATATCTAGTCCTATTCTTTATATAAAAGAAAATTTCCATTTGCATTTGTCAGAAACATGAGGTGCTTTTTTTCATGTCAGTTCCAATTATAATATGCAAGATATCATAATGTTTCATAATGTCGTTTTTTTTTAAAGAGAAAATGCTAACTTGCAACAGAATAAATACCATTATCACTAAGACTCAAAAACCATCCATATTAAGCTCAGTTAGTTAAATGATTGTTAAAGATGAGTCAAGGTTTTTTGCAAGTGATAAGTAACATGCATTAAAAGACACAGCAATTCCATTTGTCAAGATACTGAAAAATTGCAGTTTGTCTGTGCATATGTGTAAAATTTTTACATGGTGTCCTGCTTATGAGCTAACCTCAGCTATGGTGGTCATCAGAGGGTTTTCTTATTTTATAAATGTAATAATTAAGAAAATATGGGGGGAGCGGGGAGGGGGTGGCGAAAAACCTGGGTTATATTGCTCATTATAGATTTTTTTCCATTTTCATTGCAAACAATATGTACTGTGCCCATCCATTGAGACAACCACTGTATTCAATTATCAACACACTGCTGTGAACTTACCAACTTGCTATAAAAACTGCTTCAAATACAAGTGTTTGTGACCAGATTTTCTCTTTGTCATCATATGTGCATGCAAGTATGATCAGTTAAACATACATTAATAAAGATCCACAAAAGACAAAATGTTTTCAGTAGTGTTTCTAAGTATAGAGAGTATTGTTTATGTTTAGACAATAAAAAGAAAAGGTAAAAACAAATAAAATAAAATTTACTGTATTCTGTGTTATTTTCAATAAAATAAAAACAAAATGAAAGGGATGTTCCCTTCAGTAGATTTAAAGTATATGCAAATCCAATTTAAAATGTACTGTAACACTGGGGATAAAGACAATATTTTTTTAATAGATCGGCATCACCTCAAATCAACAGTGGAGGTTTGCATCATTTTTTAAGACACCTCATATAGATACTGATCTTAAATCAGATTAATTTCAAACTTTCTGATGTGAATGAATGGAAGTCTTATTCTCCAAAGGATAAAACAAATAAATAGTTGAATGACATTTGTCAGAAGGAAAAAAATTCTCCATATGTCCCAAAACACATTTTCCACTGATCAGTAATGAGTTCAAAATGTTGGTCTAGTATAGCTATATTTGGATTTTTGTTCTTTCTTTTTTTTAACAATATATATTTGGAATGTTTTCATGTATGTAAATAATTACTGATGCTATAAAATATAAAATAAATTATAAAATACCATGTGTGGATTATAGTGACTTCAAAACAGATTATCGATGAAATCTGCAAACCCAGAAAATGTGTATATCTGTCTTTAGAAATGAGTGTTTATATCACTACAGTGGTTTGTGAATAAAGAACAATGGTTTGTAATATTTAAAAAAAAAATAAAAGCTTAGTCTAAAATGAATAAATAACATATTACCTTGAGTGTCTCTTTTCTGTGTTGTTGCCATTACATGGACTGATTGAGAGAATGATGTAACACTACATACTTTAATATAATGGGCTCTTTTGTTGGGTGGTGTACACATATATTTGTATAATGATTTTTTTGTAATCTATTTATAGTAAGTGTATGCCACAAAGAGATATGGATCCTCAATTACATGCAGACACAAATAAACCTTTCAAAATGCTTATATATTACAGATATTGAAATATGTACAAATAAGTGCATTCATGTAGATTAATGTCAATAGCAAAATATTGTTGCTTATTGTTGCTTGATTCCAGATTAGCCAATTAGCCAATTGTAATATTGCATCCTTTTAATATTGCACTGTGCAACCTTGCACCCTTGTCCCGAGAGTTGAGAATCTGAGCAAAGACCCACATTGCGGAACTCTGGATCCAGTCCTTGCCTTCTGAAGAAATTTTTTTTAAAATAAAATCCTTATTATAATCAAACAATAGAGAATAAGCCAATTTACAATATTTAAAAAGAAATATACTTTAAAACACGCAGCTTACACGATTAACCCTGCTGTTATATTTGGGTCTATTTGACCCGAAACGAAATTTGTTTCAGTGTCAGTTCGTTATTTATGTAATTATGATTTCCATGTTTTATGACTTTTTTTTTTTTGAATTATGATTTCCATATTTTATGACTTTTATTTATTTTTTGGCAAATAGTTGTTATGATCCCCCCCCAAATTTTTTTTTCAAGTTATGAGTAGTTAGTTCTAATGTACTGTTCGGGTCGACCCGATGTGATTATTATACTAGTGATGTTTCGAAACACATTACTTCAACAATAAAAATTCAGAAAATCAGGAATACAGGGCCAGATCCAGACCTACGTTCTTCTTATGTTTTTTAGAGTAGCATATTTACGCTATCGTAAGTACAATGCACTGCCCCTGGCACTCCCATCAAACGGAACGTACTTTTGCTGATTTACGTCTACCAAACCCTACCTTAACTTTTCAAAGCTTAACCGCTCATGTACGTATCGTCCTGACGGACGTAACTGCCTAACCCAGCCCATACTGTACAATTTAGATGCTTCCCACCGCCTTCATTGCGTAGTTGGAGCATGGATACGGCTAACGTATTTTTGGCACGCCCCTTTGTACGTAGTTACTCCAATGTTACTGCCAACCAGAGTTGAGTGTCGTAACATCTGCTGTGCGCATGCACAGTAAGTACAAACAGCCTAAATTACGCTAGCAGCTAGCATAACTTCGCTGTCGTACGTATGTCTGGATCTACCCCACAGTGTCAGTTCATTGGTTTACATTTGTATTATGTCATCTTTTCACCTTTTCACACATTTATTCACATAGTCTCAGCAAGTCCGCATGTTGAGTCAGATATTTATGCTGAACTTCAAGTGTTTGCAAGTCTTCTTTTGATTCTCTCATTTGGCTATAAATACATGGATTGGAATGATTCATATTTAGTTGGAGATTGATCTGTGTACGATCAATATCATTATGGCCAAACAAAAACCCTTGACTCATAGGTGTATCTATAATGGTTGTAGGATGTGCAGTGCACACGGCCCCTCAAAACAGCTGGCCCTGTAGCATTCATCCTGTACCCAGGGTTGGCAGGAGAAGGGGGGCCATTCAGCATCTATTTCTTCTCTCTAAGATCTTCCAGAGGGAAGAAATAGATGCCGAATGAGCCCCTCTTACCCTGCAGTGGGACAGTCCCTAGTTGCGGGCCGAAAAAGGGGCAGGACTTACATCACAGTTAGGCCTTGTCCATTTTGAGGTCCACAAATTGGGACAGTCCTGTCTCATGGTAAGGTGTAGGGGGGGGGGACATGTACAAATACTGCACAAGGGCCCCCTCACTTCTTAAAATGCCCCTACTTTTACTGATGCTGAGCTTCTAGCTTTTGTATCTGAGGAAGAAAATCATACCTATGTAAATACTTATGTAAAACAACTTTACAAAAAAGTTTGTAATTTTTTTCTGTTTTGGTTTGTTCATCTGCATGTTTATTTACTCTAATAAAAGTTTAGAGAATATCCCTTGTTTGAATATTAATGAAAAGTGTAATATTATTATACGGGTCATATTGACCCGAATAATACATGAGTATAGTAGACCTGAGCAGAACAGCAGGGTTAAACATGCAACTTACAGGATAAAGCCCATCTGCCTATACACATCTGCTTACATGCAAATGCATACCCAATCCTACTATCTTCGTATCCAGATTTTCCTACTCTCTTAACTCTGGATAGCGGATAAATGCTGTAAAACCTGTACTTCCATCATACATATATACACTTGCTCATACACCTGTCATAGGTATTACCTTATTCTACATATAGATGCAGGTGTACTTTTTCTTACCAAGGACATGTAAGCATCTTATTGTCACTCAACAGACTCAGCGCTGGTCCATAAATACAAAGGAGCCGAGTCTAATCACATGCCTGGTTTTCATCGGAGCCCCTGATGGTGGGAATGGATTTTGCTACAGGCAGGTGACAGTTCACAGCTCTCTGAACAAATGCACAGACCCCAAGGTGGTAAACGATGGACCGATGTAAGCCGTGGTAGTTGATACAGGTAGTGGTGGTTTTGCTGCTAAGGGTGGATAGCAACAGCAATCGGAGGCACAGCAGTGCAGAAACCAGAAAGTAGGATTCAAAATAGTTAATTACTAAGTGATGACTAGAACCAGGAATAACAGTAAAAAGCTACTGGAATGATATATATGGGAACTGAGGAATTAGATCCAACCAAAAACACTGGAACCAAGGAACTGGAAACCTGTATGAAGTAAGTACACGGTCCAGAGAGTCAGGACACACAAGCAGGGCTAAGATTACCTGAGAAGTGATGTCAGTGATGGGTTCAAATAAACCAGGTGATGAAGGAGTCCAGCAAGGCAAAGAGTAATGCCTGCAGCAAGGAGTTTAAACCAGGAAGTGCAGAAACAAAAAGGAGTCATGTGACCGGCAGAAATTAAACAAACATAGGTGTATATTTACTAAAGGCAAATTTCTCCAGCGATTTTAATTCATTGGATCTCGCTGCGATTTATAGGTGCTTTTCAGCGTGAATTCACCAAATTATCCGTGATTTTTTTGAAACACCCGCGAGATGCATCGATTTAGCAAGGGGTAAATTGCTGTGCTTTTCTATAGAAAAGCACAGCGATTTGCCCTTTAAAAATTTCCTTTGTTTGCTGTGTGCAGCATGCTTGAAAGGCTTATCCATGCTGTGCTGATAGAACTACAAGGCTCAAGCATTGCTTAGCCTTGTAGTAATATCAGCATTAGCATGGTAAGACTTCTAAACATGCTGCGCTGTGTGTAGTGCGTGAAAAAAAAAAGTCTGCACAAAACATACAGTTAGACATTAATATAAGTGTGTATGTAAAATAAACATTTTCCCTGACTAATAATGCCCCCTAATGTGTGAACTTACCTCCGGTGGCCAGCATGTAGTATACTAACTGTGTAGGAATGTATTGTGTGTTGTATAATAAGAATAAAAAAAATTGACACTCACCGTTTTGCTGTTATCTTGGGATGATTTGCTTGGAGTTTTTTCTTCTTTTCAGGGAATCTTCTCCAGTTGCTTGAAGATTCTTCTCCAGTTGCTAGAAGTGGCATCTCTGGTCCTCTGTTCCGCTCCTCGGCCTCTTCTGTACTTGACACGACGACAGGCTCTTGCATCATCTTCCGTGGCGCTCCTAATGACCATTCGGTCGCTAGAGGGCAGCCTTTATATTAATGATGACGTTAGAAACACTAGAGCCCCTAATGTAACTGATGTCATCGTTAACATAAAAGGCTGCCCTCTAGCGACCAAATGGTCATTAGGAGTGCTACGGAAGAAGAAGCAGGAGCCTGTCGTTGGGTCAAGTACAGAAGAGGCCGAAGAGCGGAACAGACGACTTGAGATGCCACTTCAAGCAACCGGAGAAGAATCTTCAAGCAACTGGAGAAGATTCCCTGAAAAGAAGAAAAAACTCCAAGCAAATCGTCCCAAGAATGATGACAGCAAAACGGTGAGTTTCAATTTTTAAATTCTTTTTATACAACACACAATTCATTCATACACAGTTAATATACTACACAGTGGCCACCGGAGGTAATTTCACACATTAGGGGACATTATTAGTCAGGGAAAATGTTTATTTTACATACATTAGACCACCATTGACTAACCCTAACTCTGCGCTGTCATTTGAGATCTTAAGTGACGTAGTAGCGTTTATTTAAGATCCTAAGTGTCAGTCCGCGCCCACTTTCCCTCATTTCCCTGCCTCCCCCCGCCCATTTCCATGCAAATCCTTAAGATCTTAAACTTTCGCTGCACTTAAGATCTTAAGTGCTTGCGTGCGATTCAAACTTACGCTCTTAACGAATTTATGCTCCTAACCGCTACGTAGACGGCGTTGCACTATTACTACGCATGCGCAGTAATGCGAATTTTCAAAGATCTTAAATATACGCTCCTAAGTGCCGTGGAAATCGTATCTCTGAATCAGGCCCTAAGTTCAAACACTTAACTAGGTCTGGATCCAGCCCATTGTATGTTTAAATACATATACTTTAATATGGAGTTATGCAGCTATAACAGCTTACACTCTTTTTGGAAGGTTTTCCACATGATTTTGGAGCATTTTTGTTTTGAATTTGTGCCCACTCATTTCTGTAGAGCATTTATGAGGTTAGGCACTTATGTTTGATGAGAAGGCCTGGCTCACAATCTCCGTTCCAGTTCATGCTTGATGAGGTTGAGGTCAGGGCTCTGGGTGAGCCAGTGAAGTTTTTCCAAACCAAATTCATCAAACCATGTATTTATTGTATTGCTTTCTGCACTGGGGCACAGCCATGCTGAAATAGAAAAGGGTCTTCCCCAAACTGTTTGCCACAAAGTTGGAAGCATAACAACATCCAAAATGATTTGGTGTGCTGAATCATTAAAATTGCTCTTCAGTGGAGATAAGAAGCCTGGCTCAGCCCCTGAAAAACAGCCCCATACCATTATCCCTCCTCAACCAAACTTCACAGTTGGCATAATACAGACAAGCAGGTAATTTTCTCCCGGCATCCACCAAACCGAGACTTGTCCATGTGACTGCCAAATAGAGAAGCATGATTCATCACTCCACAGAACATTTTTCCACTGCTCCACTGTTCAGTGTCTGTGTGCTTTACACCACTCCATCCGATGCTTGGCATTGGACTTGGAAGCTTGAGTGTAGCTGCTCGGCAATGGAAACTCATTCCATTAAGCTCCTGCTGCTGTTTTTTTTGCTTACATTAATGCCAGTGGAAGTTTAGAACTCTTCAGATAAGGAATCAGCAAAGCGTTGGAAACTTTTACTCACCATGCACCTTAGCATTTATTGACCCCGCTCTTTGATTTTATGGGGTCTTCTGTTTCGGGGATAAGTTGCTATTGTTCCTAAATACTTCCACTTTTTAATAATATCACTTACAGTTGACTTTTGTCCATGCAGTGTGTATAATCTATCTATATAAAAGCCATTCTGCTCCTGGAGTATATGCAACTGTGCAAGCCCAACGGCGAGGGGCAGAAAAATCTTTAAAAATAAAACACACACACATTTCCCCCTCACCACTGTGAGTTCCCTTTACTTACCTTTAGTGGCAGCAGGAAGCCCCAGTATCAGAACCTGCCGCCAGACACTGCCCTCTCCTCTCTCCCGCACTGAAGAAGTTCTTGCCACATCCAAGATAGTGGCCGGGTCCTTCCAATGTGGCAGGAACTTCCTAAATGTAAGGTAAGGAATTTGTAAGGTGGAGATCGTGGCAGGGGGTCCCTCCTATAGGGACAGGCTTTTGTTAGGTAGCAGAGGAGGGACTCGCCACCGCTATCTTGAGAATACTGGGGGGCTGGAGACACATTGTGGGGGATATTGGGAGGGAGCTGGAGACATGATGGGATACTGGGGTG
>WWET01000234.1:162767-182811 GCA_011038615.1 Limnodynastes dumerilii | reverse complement strand
AAGAGTGTACTACTCATCCTGTGAATTGAAGGGTGATATCAGCTCTGTTGTCTGATCTCTGCAAAAAGCCAGCATCTGCTTAAAGGTAAATAAACAAAGTTTTAATGATTTACTAATGGGCTGCAATCTAGCTTTCCCACCACTTGAAATTAATTAGCACATGCACAATACATCTGCAGCAATTTCTGGACATGACCTGAGGCTGGTGCTAATGGTTTAACTTAAACAGTTCTCTTTTACAGCTATGTACTGACCTGAATTAGGTGCATTTGCTTAAACATGCCCTTACTGATAACGTGCCTCCTTTTTTTTACTTCCACACCATGCCTTTCAAAAGAGCTGGTGTACATTCACATCTGGATTAGGTCCACAGACTTTGGATCTCAGCATAACACTTTTTATAGAGCTGAAGGGCAGGAACTTGAGGCACATGCTCAGTTACTGAACCTAGTGTTGATGTCCTAGCCACTCCTATTGGAGGTGAAGACAGCAAAAATGCGCACTCCATTCCACAAATATGTCACAATTAAATGTATTCTTTTAGTTGTTTTATAAAAGGAAGCTAAGACAAAATATTAACAGATTACTTACCCTAAGTATATGGATATTTAAATGATTTATATAGGATAGAAAGTATTAAGTCTGAATCCACACACTAATTTATTTGTAGCTATTATGGATACATATGTCCATCACTAATAATGAGGACTATACTCATGCAGTTTATACATGCACATGCACATTTGTATTTACTGTCTCCTTGTTGTGGGCTTTGCAAAATCCCAATTTAAATATAGCAGCTTCTTTTACTTATCTGTAGAAAAAAATATATTTTACTTTACAAATAATTTGTGACATACATTTTTACAAAGCTATGAAGACACTTCCATTCATACTGATATAAGTTGTCATAAAAGTTTATTATGAGTGTCCTATAATTTGACTCTTGATTTTTCAGAAGGAATGGTAAATAAATATTATTATTATTATTATCATCATCATCATCATTATTATTATTATTATTACAAATCATAACTTTTACTATATTTTATGTGTAAAGAAAAGTTACATTTTAAAAGCTGGTTATAATTAAATTAAATTAAAATGAAATAACACAACATATGTTTCATAACTAAATTTACATTTTCTCACATTCCATTATATGCAATATAAATGAGTGTAAATTTAAATGTGATAGAAAAATTGTGTAAATGGAACAAAGTTTTGCTACCTAACCATAAAAACGTTGCTTCTTTTTGTTGTATGTGTTTCATTTTAATTATCCTCAATTTTAAATACTTATATACAATATTATACATTTACTATATAACACAATTTCATAAAATTTTAAGATATAAAACAATAGCATTTAATACATCTTGATACATGATATATTTTAATCTATTTTTGAGTACACTGCCTATGAAGAATTAGAAACATCATTACATGCTGACAAACATACAATCTCTCACCCCAAAATCAGAATAACTATTATATTTATTTAACTTCAAAATACTTTTTAAACTTTTAGTAGGCCTAAGAACTAATTGTTTGCCTTTTTTTTTTCTCTAACCCTTACCAATCAGTTGCAGAATTACGTCTGTTTATTTTCCTCTCCTTGCAGTAGACTTCTACCAACCTATGAAAAAGGGAGAAGAGCCTAGAGAAAGAGAGAAATGTATTTAAAATTGCATAAAACATCTAGATATTTAAAACTTTTTCCACCCAAAGCATACAGTCTATGTTTAACAAATCTCAAATAAAAAAAAAATATATTCAAAAGAAGCCTGAGTCAATTTTGGAGATTATTACAGAACTCTTTGATGTTAAGAACAATTTCCAGATAATAAAAGAAAATACAAGCAGTGGTGAAGCAGACAAAGCCAAGCACCATAACAAGGGCACTGACAGATGTCTGGATGGGGAGAGAAAAGTAGGCAAAACACTTCAATAGAAAATGCCAAAATATATAAGATAAGATATATCCTATCCTGCACTACAAATGTAAAGAAAAATCATATTAAAATCATATACATTTTTGCTTAAAATGTGAATTTTGCAGTCAGGACCAGTGCAATACATTAAATGCAGTGCAGCGGGCTTCAGTGCATAGAGGCGCCTTTCCCACTCTACTGCAACTCTCAGGGATTGTTCCCTCTCCTTTCGGTTATTCGGCTGTGCTTCTGCCTGCAATATGACAGGCAGCGGGGCCACATTTGTGGGAGCGCATGATTTTGGGAAGTTAGCAAAAGGCACCCCTCTGAGGGCAAAGGCAACCCTCTAGCAAAAGTACATGAAGCAATGTGTTGCAAGAGACACATTAAAGATTAAGACTGTGCAACCTGGTAAGAAAAGGGTAAAACAAACTAATAACAGATAAAAGCAGTGTCATGGATATTCGTATAATTACAAGATCAGAAAGCAAGCAGAATAACCTCTGGAAATTCATCAAATTCTAAAAAATATCTGATAGTAACACTCAATAAAGAATAAAACATAACAAAGTTAACTATAAATGTATTATTTTATATAGCACCATCAGAATATATCATTATTTTGCAATCCTGGTCCTCAGGGACCACTAACAGTGCTTGATTTCCAGGTCTCCTTGCTGGAGCACAGGTGTGTTCATTACTGACAGAGAATATTTCACATCAGTCTCTGCCCCAATGAAGCTACATTCTAAGATCCCTGACACAGACATACACACTAGGGTTAATTTATTCAGCAGCCAATTAACCTACCAGCATGTTTTTGGAGTGTGGGAGAAAACTGGAGCACCCAGAGGAAACCCACGTAAACACAGGAAGAAAATACAAACTCAAAACAGATGGGGCATAGTCAGGGTATTGAAACTCATGACCTCAGCACTGTGAGACACAAGTGCTACTCACTAAGTCACCGTGCTGCCTGTATCTACTAACTCACAATGATTAACTTTGTTATGTTTTATTCTATATATCTTTGAACAACATGACTGAGTCATTTATTAAATATAGATTTTGGTATAATCACAATGATAATATCACAGAATAAAGGGAAAAAGGAATAAAAAAACAGGAAGAGATACATTTGGCAGAGTTTTCAAATAATAAAAATTTGTGTATAAAATAAAGAAACCATCCCAATTTTTCATATCAAATATGCATATCAATCACCAAAAAGATATATGACAGAAAAAGAAGAATAGAAAGTACATGAGAGAGGCATTAGGAATAATTAGTAATGAGTAATGGGCTAAATAGAACAGGAGGAATGGTGTAGATAGTGGGGGTGGGAGGGAGTCAAAGAGAAGAGTAGGGAGTAAAGTGTATTGAGAGAGCAGTAAGGAGATGGGCAATGGGAGAGTGGTTAGAATAAGCAGTAGGGGGGTTGCATACAGGGAGCAGCAGTGAGAGAAGGCTATAAAATAGTGGGTTGAGGAATAAAGAAGAACCAGTTGGGGAGGGGTATAGAGGGAACAGAAAAGTGAGAGGGGGAGTATATGATGGGGAAAGAGCATGGGGTAGTGGGTGGGAAAAAAGAATAAAGGTACTAAAATGATCACCAAACCATCCCTCAAAAGAATATTCTAGATCCATTTATGCCTCTGCAGATAGCACCTCCACAACAGACCATCAACGCTGTTGTAAGAAAGCAAGAGGAGCCCGTTGACTGAAAAAAATTATAACATGCAACTAGGTTCGCAGCCTCTGCCACTTTCCTATGCATTTAAATGTATTTTTTTCTGCATTTGAATTTGCAGCATTTAAAAATCAATTTTAATGCCTTTTTTAAACAGGACATTAATGCCAGATTATAATAGAATATTATTTTTTTTTAAATTAAACACATGGGTCATTTTCACATTGAAAACTTACTTATTTCTTACTCCATCCTGGTGTAAGTTTTTCACAGGGGTATATTTACAAAGGTCGATTTTATAAGGCGATTTGAAATCGATCTATCTAGCCGCGATTTGAAGGCGATTTTTCAGGGCAAATCGTGGTATTTACAAGGAATCAATTTTGCGGAGATTTAATGAATCTCCCGCGAGATGCATCAATATTAAAAGTTTTAAATCACGGCACTTTCCCCATAATAATCGACTCAACATCCTAGGTTATAATGTTAAAGTATAGGACTACATGGTTTCATCCCAAAGCCCGTGATTTTGCTGGAAATCGCTGTGCTTTGACAAAGTCATGCGAGATTTAAGAATCTGAACTCATATAAACAGTGTTTGGCCTCCATTTTACTTTGCAGTCTTTAGAGTTGCTAAAGTGTTGTGGAGTTCTGCTGATTGACTGTATTTGTGACCCAACTTTGGATTGTTTTTGGCTGAAGCTTACTTTGGATAAATCATGTAAGCCTGTTTATTCCTATTACAATTACAGTGTGTTATGCTTTTGTGTCTTGCAATCACTAATAGCATTTTGTATTGTAATATAGTGCTCACAATGTGTAAGCTCCTATTGGGTATGTGTTTGACCCTCATGAAGTAGGTCCCTACCATGAATGTACACACATATTGCACAAAAAAAGAAATTTTTTATAGTTTCCAAATCATTTTTTTATTTTGGAATTTTAAACATCTCTGTCCAAAACAGTAATAATATCCTTTTTGGTTCACTTTAGAAAGAAAAATTCAGCCAGACAAATGTCCAAACTTTGCAATAATGTCATGTATGTATTTTGTGTTTTATGTTTGAAACACATAGTGTGTTTTCTTTGTTCCTTCCATAATTGCATCATGTCCAATCCAGGTCCTTCGGGTAATGGATCAGGTGCCTCTCAGGAAGAAATGTGCGGTTTAGCCATGCTGAGAATTTTACGTTGGTCGAAGCCATACTTTTGCATTTTTCAGAATTATTAGGAGAGGAATCTTCAGCACCTCTTATGCAAGAAAGAGAGTCTTATGGCAGTATGTGATTGATGCTGTGAATACTGTTGGGCAATATAAGTGCAGCGAACACAGTTGTCGCAAAAGATTCTCAGATATTAAGATCCTTGTTAAGGGCAAAATTAAAGCTGAACGCAAGGAAGCCAAAAAAACGGTGGAAGCCCAAGGAAGAAAATCCACAAAACTATGAGGAGCAGATGCGCTCAATTATTAGTGAGGAGCTCCTTTTAAGGGGTCAACGTCCAGAACACTGATGCCCCTTTGGAAAATGGTATAGTCTTTCATTTTTTTTTTTTATTATTCTTAAGCCTGCTATGCAATTGCCATGACTAATGTATATTTTTATTACCTTGCAGTTGCTGGTCCTTCATGTGAATCTCCAGAACACGTGGAATCTACTACTGATGTGTAGATGTCCCCTTTAGAAGCACAGTTTTCTAGTGAGTGTCACCATGTTCACTTCCATTATAAGATTAAAGCCATGTAATTGTTTTTCTGTGAAAAAAAAAATATGTTTTTAAAAAAACCTTGTGTACTTACCTTTATTTTTTACCTACACATGACCCTGCAACTGAAAGTATGGACGAACAAATAGTGGGTGATAGGGACAGAGATCCCAACGTGGAAGAATTCTACCTAGACTTCCAACCAGTGTTGACACCACAAGGCTCCCAAGCTGATACTCAACATCAGGTGTTGCTTAAAGTTGCAGCCACTATGGAGCAGGTGGAGGAGAGGCAAGCAACATTTCTGACCACACACTGCTCATCAATGCGGAGAGTAATGAAAGCTGTCCAGCATTCACAAAGTATAAACCTAATGGGTTTTAATAGGCTACAGCATTGCAAGAGGGGAATAGTCTGCGCTGTGAGCTGAACACCAGAATGGCTCACATGTCGGGTTGTAATCATATTTCCGACGGTAACATGACTAATGTATATTTTTATTACCTTGCAGTTGCTGGTCCTTCATGTGAATCTCCAGAACACGTGGAATCTACTACTGATGTGCAGATGTCACTTTTAGAAGCACAGTTTTCTAGTGAGTGTCACCATGTTCACTTCCATTATAAGATTAAAGCCATGTAATTGTTTTTCTGTGAAAAAAAAAATATGTTTTTAAAAAAACCTTGTGTACTTACCTTTATTTTTTACCTACACATGACCCTGCAACTGAAAGTATGGACGAACAAATAGTGGGTGATAGGGACAGAGATCCCAATGTGGAAGAATTCTACCTAGACTTCCAACCAGTGTTGACACCCCCCCAGATACCAGCTACCCCAGCACAAGATAAAGCAGCACAAGCTGAGACAGCACAAGGCTCCCAAGCTGATACCCAACATCAGGTGTTGCTTAAAGTTGCAGCCACTATGGAGCGGGTGGAGGAGAGGCAAGCAACATTTCTGACCACACACTGCTCATCAATGCAGAGAGTAATGAAAGCTGTCCAGCATTCACAAAGTATAAAACTAATGGGTTTTAATAGGCTACAGCATTGCAAGAGGGGAATAGTCTGCGCTGTGAGCTGAACACCAGAATGGCTCACATGCCCAACTGTTGGCCCATTAGCAAGTAATTCACCAACTTGCAGCAACTTCCTCCTCTGCAGACACTAGTTTAGACAGCACTCCAGTAAGCACAGCCTCCAACACTCCTATACGCCATGGTCTAAGAATCCTTCCACCCCAACAAGACAGTCCTTGGCCGACTTTAGAGGCTTATTTCTGTATCGTTAACCCATACAACTTGAAGTTAAAGTTATGTTTCACATTGTGTGAATAAAAAATTGGACGTTTTGCTTATGTCTCCTGCATTATTTTTTATAGTATATGTTGTAAAAAGTCTGATTTCCATCATAGTAAAAAAAAACACATTATTTTTAGGTTTTAACAGTTATCATTATCACAACACTATTTCACAAATACATTACTACAATACTTACAAGAAAATGTATTATTAAATAATGAGTCCCTAATTTGCCTCCCACTCACAGTAGAAAACACATCTCCAGATAGTAAAGGGGCTCCCTGCAGTGTATCTTCAACTGCAATAATGTCGGGGGAATGTTGGTTAAGGGTAACATTATGCAGGAGACAACATACAAGCAAAATCTCTGCCACCTTAGCAGGGAAATAAATCAACACAGCCAAAAGGTGCGATCTATAACTGCTCTAGTAACAATGTGTGCCTCATTATAATTGTGTTGCCCAGGAGATCGTGGATTCAGTAGTGGTGTCATCAGCCAGGGCCGACACCCAAATCCTGTGTCCCCTATCAAAAAAAAACCCATCAAAGCGGTGCAAATATGATAATCATAGTAGAGAATACACAACTTCATAACACTCACCCAGCAGCCATCCGTCTAGCATTTGACCATGTTCAAATTTGTCAAACAAGGATGACTGCTTCAAGATATAGGAGTCATGGCATGACCCAGGGAAGCCAGCAAATACACTCACTATTTTCATGTTAGCATCACTTACAACCTAAACATTCAGTGAATGGTAATGGTACCTATTCACATAGACCAGGGAACGTAGTTTAGGTGGTCTCAGTGGTATGTGAGTGCAATCTATAGCACCCAGGACATTGGGGAATCCTGAGATACTATAGAATGTCAGCTTATGAGTTTGCCATTGTGGCTTCTGGCTGGGGAAGCAAATATATGTACATGAAGTTTCTTAAGTGCACTTAACATGAGTAAAGTGACGGGAGAAACTCAGATGTGAAAGTCCAACCACTCTCCCAGTGACAGCCTGGAATGATCCAGTAGCAAGAAAGTGGAGGACACACATTAATTTCTGCATCCCAGGCAATGCATGGGCCCTAGATGTTGGTGGGTCCAAATCCCTCCTCACCTGCTCATAGATGCTCAGCCTAAAGAGTTGCACAACCTCCTGGTCAGACAGGGAGTCCAGGTCCATACGCACATGAAACACACAAGGATGCCGAATGATGCGCCATGTGTGCAGAACCTGGGGCTGATGATGGTCACTCTCCTCATTCCTTTTTGTGACTGCCACAAAGGCAGCCACTCCAGCATTCAAAATAGCACTATCAGTAATAGCAAAACCTCCCTCCATCATCTCAGTGAAAAAATCCACATCTGATCGTGATTAAGGCCTGCCTTTTATAGGAGCCATATGGCTGAAATCAATTTTGATGGTGATTTTCCCCAAAAAGGCGATTTCGTGAATCCAGTGATTTGTATGTCTAACATTGAAAAAATCGACACAGCAATTTTATGGACGGCGATTTCCTAAAAGCCTCAAATCACGGGAGATTACCTTTAGTGAATACGGCGATGGGCTAATCGCCGCCAAACTCCTGTGATTTGAGGCGATTTGGCACAAATCGACCTTTGTAAATATACCCCGCAGAAATGCAGCCACCTTTACCTGCTGCTATGTCTATTTAAGTGAAAAAAAAACATGCCCTTTTCTCATATATATGTAACTCCTTGTTCCACTGGCGCAATGCAGATGGATGCAGACACAGGTGGATGGGCAGCAGTGTGCCCATCTTTTTGTGCTTGATCCTGTTCTGAGAATGCGCAGTGCTCATTAAGGCTGCGCTTCCGTCTAAAAAACAAACGGGAAAGCAGCTCTTCATCAGTCCCTTTATCATGATTATCATTAATCTTTATGGGGAAAAAGTAAAAAAGGGTTGATGCTATCTTGACTTTCTGGGGACTTTCTTAACATAACTAGGGTGGGTTTTGTAGGAAACGTGTCCTGGGCGTCATTGGCTTTGGAGGCGATAGAGCCCACCGGTGCACAGATGAGAAGAGGATCCAATCCCTCTCCTTATCCGTGAAAATGGCAGCCGGAGGAGTCTGCCCCAGAGTCTTAAATGTAACTGACAATATCACACAATGGAGTCTCAGCGCTTGTGCAGAACTTCATTCATACTTTGTATGAATGAAAGGTCCTGCGATGACCTCACAGATCATCGCAGGACCTCGCAGGAGGGGTGAGTATTTTAAAATGATATGACCAAAGCTGCAATGTTCATTTAAAAATGATAAGGTAAATAAATAGACCCCATAGAGTGAGCTTAGATATTTGATTTTTCAACAGTTAAAAAAATAAATCTGCAGAGTGGAAAGTTAGATTATCCAACTTATTTAACTTCTACATATTGGGGCAGAATTGCTTACACTCCTCTGAGAGTTTCATAAAACATCATTTTAAAATAATTATGATTCAGATATCACACAAACTATAGAATTCACTTTCAATAATTTATATACCTTGTAGCCCTTCTAAGCTCTGTGCATAAAATCAGAGGAACAACTTCTATTTCCAAATTGAAGCAGAAACATCCCACATCAATAGGGAGTTGTCATCACTGGTAGTGTGGTCAGAAATGGGAACTCTTTTTAGCAAGGGTGTTTTGTTCTAGCAATTGCATTGTCTGCTTCTTTTTTCATTACATAGTTCATTTTCATATAGCTTGCCATACTTTCTTAGTGTTTGTAAGGTTGGTAATAGATTAAATGAATAGATACATTTTTTATTATTAAAGTGCTAGGACTGGTTCAACATACTGAGCAGTTTGCATCAACTTCTCTTAAAGGAACCCCAGCACAAAATTAGAATATATGAAGCCTTGTGCCAGAATAAGGGGTCAGTATTGCTCTGACCATCTGAAAATTGTTAGTCTGTAAATTTGTGTAAATGAATAGTTATAAATCCAAGCAGAAGACCAAATGCATAAATAAAAAAACAAAAAACAAAAACAAAAAAAACGAGAAGAGCAGGAAAAACAATAGTAACCATACAATGTGCACATAATGTATTGATGACGAGGGGAAGCAAGAGGTGAAAACCCCCCCTCCCCCCAAATGTGAAGGGTGTGCTATCTATGAGGGAGTAGGGGGCACCCTGTAAGTCTGTATGACTATTATCATACAGCCTTATAAGTAACATGCTGTACACTGTTGTACCACTGACCAACTAATAACTGAGTCTGTCTGACCATTTCAGTCATAGAGACTTACATAGTGTGAAGGCCTGCACATGCTTACCCCTGCTCCTTCCTCCTAACCTCCTCCCTCCTGTATATATATATATATATATAATGTTACATGCTAATTAGGTTTTCTCTAATCTTGAGAGGTAGGGCTATTGGTGTAAGTTGCATTAGAAAATATAAATAAGATACACAATAAATATGCAGTTATCTATTTTAAAATCTCATTAATTATTTCAGACAAACCTTACTGCTATATAGGAATTTCAGATTAGTTCATCTGCCTGTTAATTTGCAATGATATATATATTTTTTAAGGATATTTTTTTTTTTTACATTTATTTCTTCTAGCATTACAGGGTTTGTTACGCAAAGCATTTTAAGACATTATTTGCATACATTCACACTTACATTTCTGAGTATTAGAAAGTCACTAAAGTAGTTATCACAAAGTCAAAATTTTTATTCATAAAGAAAAAAATGTAATGTAAAAAAAATGTAGAAAAAAACACCACAAAGGTTTAAGCACCGCACAAGTATGCTTTGCCTCGATAACTCGCAATTATATCAGAATACATAATTTTTTATACAGATGTAATTACTGTAACTGTGCATAACTTATAGGGGGCATTGAATGGTAACAAAGGAATTTAATCAAATTAAATAGAATTATTCAGGGTGAGCTGAAGTCTTTGGGAAACAGGAATAAAGAACAGTTGACATAATTCTAATTAAAAGTAAAATATTAAAGCTCATATAATGTTGATTTTTTTTTCTAATTACAGATTTACATGCTGGAAACTATAAGCCTATATTTCATGTACTGTAACTGAACAAATGTATCAAGAGAAAATGAAATGCTTAGTATAGCTGTAATTTCATTCAGGTACATGTTAGTAAAACAATTATCCGAAATGGATTTCACAAAATACGCCGCGTCGGCTGCTTGGCAAACTGTTGCAAAACTTTTTAATCAATTTAGGGGTTAGAAAAATAAGACATAAAAGAACATTATGTTTTGTAACCACTTTCTTGGGTTTTGCAATCAAAATTGTGACCCGGATACAGACTTCGAATACAGCTATACTGGGAACTCCTGGATGTAATATTCCCCTGGATCAACCTTCCATGTAAGTGAGTACAGACCCTTCAGAGCTACAGTATTAGTTCTCTAACACACACACAGACTAAGGCTAATTCATTCAATTGTCAATTAACAGCATGTTTTTGGAGTGGAAACCCATGCAGACACGGGGAGAACATACAAACTTCACACAGATAAGGATTAGTCCAGGAATCAAACTCATGACCTCAGTGCTGTAAGGCACAAGTGTTACTCACTAAGCCACCGTGTTGCCCCAAAACCCTAGACATACACTTAACAGGGCAAAATTAATTGCCGGTAAGGACATGAACAACTATATTCATAGGATGCTGTCAAAAGTTCAGCAGTTAGCATCTGAAGAGTCAGAAGTAGATGATGAGATAGTAGTGATGGATGTGCTGCAGAATCTGACATCAGAATTTTTTAGGGGTGCGTCCCTAGATAACTTAAAGGGGGGCGCGCCCCACAGCCCTCCCCTGAGCTACGGTCACATAGACCGCGGCTCTCACAGGCGCCGGCCACATCTGTTATGTGATGCTGCCAGCGCCTGTTAGAGCTGCAGTCTATTTGACCGCGCCATCATTCAGATAATAGTACTGGTATACAGGGATCCTACAAGAGCATACTAGAACTGACTGCGCTGCAGAGGAAGGAGCAAAAGGGAGAAGAAGGTAAGTAAGTTTATTAATAGTTTTAAAAAAAAAATGTTATTTAAGGGGGCAAAAAAAGGAGGCTGTATATATATGAGGGGGCACAAAGGGAAGATAAATATATATGAGGGGGCACAAAGGGAGGCTAAATATATATGACGGCACTTAAAGGGAGGCTGAATATATATAAGGGGGCACAAAGGGAGGCTGAATATATATAAAGGGGCACAAACAGAGGCTATTACATTTAAAGGAGTACAAAAGGAGGCTGATGTATTTAAGGGTACAAAAGGAGGCTAAACATATATATAGGGGGACACAAAAGGAGGCTTAATATATATAGAAGGGCACAAAGGGAGACTAACACATATAAGGGGCACAATTAGTGGCTGGGCACACAGCAACTGACAGAAGTGGATAACTAGGCAAATACAAGGGGATAAGAAAATTTCTGCTCTGGGCTTTGCTAGGTCTAGAAACGACACTGTATAGATGTACTGCATTTACACCCTATCCAGATTCCAACGCATCACCAAGATCCATTTCAGAATAAGGTTTAAAATACTCAATAGAACGTAATTACGAAAGAAGTTATGTCTAAAATACATTCCTGATCTGGATAGCATGTAAATACGTTCAAAATTACAATTACTTTACATTACGTATTTGCACAGAATTGAGGATTATACATATCTAAAGGTCCCTTTTACATATTACATCCTAATCTGAATTGCATTTGACGTAAATCACAATTTTCTACTGTAAATGTAAATGCACTTTAATAACAGCTTAAAAAAACTACTTTAAACATTGCACTTTTCAAATATATTATTAGAAATGAACAAACTTATTTAGTTTAAGCATACCACTTTAAAAATTATTGTTTAAATTATATTGAACCATCAATTAACCACACAAAAGAAACCCATTAAAGGATTACACTATAAGACAGGTACTTACTTCTCTACAAATTTGTAGATAAATTTAATTGAGGATGTCTGACTGGTGCCTGTGGATATCAATCCAGTGCCACTTGAGCAGGCAGGCACTCCTCTCCCTCCCGAGTAGCCAATGAATCCTGGTTTGTGCTCTGTGTTAACGAGAGCAAATTATATGGTTGCGTCTGGTCCTGGGTCCAGGGCATCCTTCATTTGGATCAGGATTTGTAGTTCAGCTCTGGAAAATCTCCTGTCACTTGGCATCTTTAGGTGCATATGAAACTTTGCCCTTGCAAGTACATTTATAGTGTAAAATTCTGGTTTGTTGTTGTTAATGTTTGCAAATGGATGTCGCACATTGGCTGAGAAAAATGCTCATCAATTATGGTCTGATCATGCTTTACTTCCTTGGATTGGGCCTTGGTAATTCTACAACGGATCAAAAATTTGTAAATATACAAAAAAAAGGTGCATAAGTGCTTCTAAAAATATCCTATTAAACTAGGAAGAAAGGGTTTTTATGATAAAAACTACTACCCAGGGATACCACTCTCCATAGGATAAAAAGAAGAAAATGGTACTAAGAACCCAAGACCATAAATCTGACCTCAATCTAAACAATTAATGTGTAATATGGGAAATTAAAGGGATACCTTCTAGCTCATGTGACATAACCCCTATATAAATATACAAAAAATAAATGTGCATAACATGTGAAAACCAGGGAATAAAATATGGAAAATATCTAAAATACAAAAATCTGATAAGCAACCAATAGTGATTAAATGATGGGTCTTAACTGATAATACCAGCAGTGGATCTGACTGGTGCTTGAAGGTTTCCAAAGTCTTATGAAATATATTGGACACTATGTATTGTTTACATATTCACTATAATATTAATTATAATTTTTTTTTATTTTTTATATATAACTCATAAAAGGTTTTAGGATCACAGGTATTTATCACTGAATTATGCACTATGAACTTTATATAACATGCACCTAAATGTAAATTTAAAATGTATTTTCCCATTATGTAAGTTCTTCCTTTTTTTCTAAGGAGATTACTGCTGGTTTAATTAGTTAAAACCCATCATTTAATCACTATTGGTGGATTATCAGATTTTTAGGTATTTTAGATAGCTTCACTGGCAATGACACCTATATAGTTTGAGTGTATTGTGACATTTGTAATGGCTTAGAGTTGTAAAATTTACTTACATGGGTGCATGATTAAAGACAATCAACACAGTAAACATGGGTTTAACATAATATTGAATAAGCACACTACTTTAGAAATATACAAACGGATTGGCATTAATAAAGCCAAAAGCAAAAAAATATCCAAATCCAAAATGCATTCCAAGTGCGTGTCCAGTGCGTGACAAGTGTATGACAAGAGCATGTCCAGTGTGTGACAAGTGCATCAAAGTGTTGAAACGTAGTTTTTACTATGATGTGAGGATACGTAAATAAGTTAGACAAGACCCCTAGCAGGTGCAAATGTTTTGACATACCTAAGCGCACGACCGAGTACTCTTATTGTGGGTCGGGTGTGATTGCGTGACCACAGCCATCCAGCTTATTGACTACATCCCTCCATCTACACCCACCCATTAAACTCCCCGTAGAACGCAAGCCGATAAACAGCCATATACATTTGAACTTGAATAGGAATCATATGCGTCTGCTTTGGTTCTGAGCATGCGTAGTAGCAAATTATGTATAAATACGTTAAGCAAAATGACATCCGCAAAGATCTGGATTGGGGCCATTGAGGGCTAAGCTGATTTAAGAGTGGATTCCCAATAAAATAAATGTTAAGGGTTCTGCATTAATGACAAAGGGCGTTAAGTTCAAAAAGTCAAACTATACGTGGTTTGTGCATCATAAAATGGGGCATAAAATGACTGACCGAAGGCTCAAAAGGTCTAGAAGTGCCCAGAAAAAATATGGAAAATGAGTCTGCGTTAAATATTGCATACCACATATCACAGAAAAGACTGCTAGTATATGGACTACAAACTTTTGCTGTAATAAAGAGTGGTTCACTTCTCTAAAATCATGTGAGCAAATAGCCATAAAAGAGATCAATGGTAAGGTCCTTACTACAACAAAAATAGGGACGTACATCTGGGGTATGACAAGGTTCAGAAGCTAGTTGATTGGACGGTGACAGGAATCACTGGGCCTGATCCAGACCTACGCTCGCAAGCGATCGTACGCTGGTCGTAAGCGTAAATTCGGCAGAAAAAATGCACTGCGCATGTGCAGAGTGACAACTTCTGGTCGTACTAATGACCTTGGCGATTCAGGCGTCCGTATTCTTTGCGTTTTTTCCGTCGACGGGGCCTGTTTATATTACGAAGTTAGTACGGACGCTGGAGTTAGGGAATGTAGGTGGGAGTTAGTATGGACGCTGGAGTTAGGGAATGTAGGCGGGGGGAGCCATTTAAATTGTACAGTATGGGCGTGCTTAGGCCGGTACGATCAGCGCATCGCTACGAAAATTCGTACCGACGCCGGGAAAAGTCAAGGTAGGGTTCAGCCAGCGCACGGAGGTAAAGGTAAGGGGAGTGTCGTGGGAGTGAAAGTTTTTACGCTGGGGCGATAATACGCTCCGCTCTCATGCGTAGGTCTGGATCAGGCCCACTGTGAGCAATACTACAAGGCCAGTATATGTAAGCTGAATAAAAGGATACCAAGCACGCTCCCCCTTTCCAAAGTGAGCAGGCAGAGCAAAAGCACCACTAGCTCTGATGCACACAGATATCTTGATCCAATGGAAGTGGAGTCTATTAGTGACTTCAGCTATTTTAATGATACTAATCAATGATGCCACAAGAATGACTCAGGTGTACCTCAAATTCAAAAGTGAAGTAGCAAATAAAATTGCAGAATACAAAAATTTAGTAGAGAATAAACAGGTCTAAAGCTAAAAGTTTTGAGCTCTGACAACAGAAAAGAGAATAATAACATAGCATTCAGAATTGCATAGTAACCTGTAAACCCTGTGTAATCTTGCATCTCTACTATATTTCTGTTATACTGAGCCAGGGCCACTGAGTTGTTTTATTACATATGTTAAAGATGTTAAACATGCAAGTTGAATAAATCCTTTTTTTATATGGACTCACCTCTATGCCTACAACTGCTGTTGTTACCATGTATACTCTACCCAACAATTCTGTGCTATATTCTGTGTTGCACATGTGCAGTGCTAATACACAGGCTACTTACTATAAAATAGGTGTAAGCACATCTCTGGATAAGCTTAAGGATCAAAATCATTAGATCTTGATCAGCTTAAGTTCCCAACAATAAACATCTCTGGTTCGATAGTGAAAAGAACAATTCTATAATAACTGAATATTTTGCTTGAATCTCCTTAAAATGTGAAATTATTCTCTGCAAAATAATGGCCTTTGAAACATAGTTCTACTGCAATTTCAATCTACTCGTGCAAGAATAGGACTGTGCAGCATTTCCAGTCTTATGAGAGACATACCTCCAGCTCTATATCAGACCTTGCAGGTATAAGAGAATGTTTCAGACAGATTGAGCTCAATCCATTGTTTTTCTTTTGTCTTTTTCAGTTCTTACAGGTTCTTTTTACTTTCTCCATAAACTGTAAAATTGTAAACTGAAAATCAGATATGCCATGCATATTTTAATGAATAACTGTCTAGCTATATAATGTCTCATTTTTCCTAGTTTTTCTTAATCTCTCCACTTACACAGGATCTGAAAATCACATTTTAAGAAGTTATGTAAACAATGTCCCAAATAAAATAAAAATGCATTATTCAGAATTATTCAGAATAGTAAGTACAAATTATTAGGACTTGGCTGGCTTTATTAAGTGCACATATATAAAGCTCTTAGGTGCATTTTTCCCCAATTATACTTCCATCCTATAACCAACATACAATGCTTTTTGCATGGTCAGTACATATTGTTTTCTTTTTTTAGTTAGTTAGGGACAAATACAAAAAGTAACAGTATCGAAAGTAGGTGCAATGTATATTGTAAAGCCAGGTGCACACTATACAATCATTGGGCCTATCAGTTGATAATTGGGCAGTGTGCACGCTGGACAGATTTTTGTAACACCAGTAAAACTTTCTAAAAAAGCACTTGTCTGATAATTGATCTGGCTTGTATGCCTAAACAACCTGATCAGTTCTGACCTGATCCTATTAGCATGGTGGGAGCTCGGTTTAACTATCTGCTATAAATTGTAAACATTTACACCCAGCATAAGCAATCCCTGGCTGTTGGAAGTCCATTCACGTGAGAAAGATTGGGTAAGCTGTCCATGTATGGATGCCTTGATAGTACGGCAAAGTGACATCGGATTGCTTAAAAATCAGATTTCAGAATACTGCCCTTGTTTATTTATTTTAATACATTCTGTATGAATTTAGTCAGGAGTACTAGGTAGTTGATCTAGGATATGTCAAACAAAAAATACAAAAACCAGAACAAGTGTGTGGACATATTCAAGGTTGTCATGGGTCACAGAGTTGTTTAAGACCAAATTGTAGCACAACATGTGTACTATTAGCTGGTGCCAAGAGATTGGATAAGAGCACTTGCTTCTGAGCCTGACTAAATTTCTTGTTACACCCACTTCTTGCACTGTCTACAGCAGAATGTCCCTTTTCATTTCTAGACCAAGCAGAGCCCAGTGGCGCAAAAAAAAAATGTTGTCCCCAACCTCCCCATAAAAATAAAAATTAGGTATGCATCCAGCCTTTTATTTCCATCCCCTTGTAAATGCCCAGTGATCCACCTCTGCCAATTGTTATGTGTCCAGCCTCCTTTTATGCCCATTATATGTGTTCAGCCTTCTCTTGTGCACTTTATATGTGTTCAGCCTCCTTTTGTGCCCTTTATATGTGGTCAGCCTCCTTTTGTGCCCCTTATATGTGTTCAGCCTCCTTTTGTAACCCTTATATGTGCTCAGCCTTCTTTTGTACACCTTATATGTATCAGCTTCCTTTTGTGCCCATTATATGCATTCAGCCTTTGATTTTGCAACAAGGTATTATTTTTGCAAGGTGTGTGTTTCTGCAATTATTCTTTCCTTTAGCACTGTAATCTGTAACATAAACACATTGCATTTGTATAGGGAGGCATTTAGATTCCATATCTGATGTGGAAAGAAAAATTTCAAGGTGCACTGTGTAAATGTATAAAAGTGTCCTAACCTCATATAACCTAATCACAATATTTATCTTTTCTATCATTCTCCTACATACCACTTAGTTTATCCTTATTCATTGGTTAAAGCAGAGGTTCTTAAAGTGTTTTACACAGACACACACATACACAGGCACACATGTCGACACAGGGTCAGATTAACAATGGGGCTGATGGGAGTACAATCCCAGGACTCCATTTGAAAACAGGCAATTAGTCTCACCCACTGCTGGTCATTCAGCTAATGTTCCGGCCCCTTGTATGCTGATTGGTTAGAATCAATGTCAATCAAATCAATGTCTAGCCCCCTTGTGTCCTGATTGGTCAACATCAGTCATTCACTGCATTGTGATTAACGCAATTGTTTTTTATGGGAATTGTAGATTGTAGGTCACTGAATCATGGAGCTGTCATTCTATCTGTGTTGGCCTGTGGTTATATATTATATATAAAGAAGAAGTTTGTCATATTCTGTAGTTCAATGGAATATTTACCAAATGACTTTCCAAACTCCATTTTTACAGCCAAGGTTTCTTGTAATGTCTTATAATGCTCCCCTTCTTAAGGGGTGACATTTGAATAATATATTAAACTAGAAAAAAATATGCACATTTCTTTAGATAGTAATGCAATACTATACAAATGTGAACATTAGGATTTTTAATATACTTAAAAAATGTAACAAAATCTCTGGCTACACATGTTGTCATACCGAGAAACCTCAACAGTCCATCACTGAACCCGCCCCCTCCCCCATTTTGCTGACATCCCACAGGTGAAGTGAGAGGCACTCTGCAGTAAACAGTACAGGGTCAGCACTTGGGACAGGGTAATAACAGAATTCAGCAGTGAACAGCACCGTGTCAGCACCAGAGACAGGGCAATAATAGAACTTAGCCGTAGACAACACCGTATCAGCATCGGAGACAGGGCAATGACAGAGCTCCGCAAAAGACAGCATAGTATTAGCACCAGAGACAGGTCAGTGACAGAACTCAACAGACAGCACAATATCAGCACCAAAAACAGGGCAATGACGAAGTACAGCAGTAAACGCCACTGTGCAGTACACAGAAACAGAGCTAATAAGAAATATGTAAATTCATGTTTGGGTCATGAATAACAAAACAAAGAAGTGCAGGGGCTGGGAAGAATAAAGGGCATATCTCTATAAATAAACTGGCCTAGAGGGATGAGGAATCGAAAATAGGTGAAAGTATGCAAAATAAGCATATTACAAAACCATAAAGTCCTTTGTATCAGCCTCTATGGCTTGGTACAAGGTTAAATAGATATGTCAACAAATGTAGCAAGAAAAAAACATATAATCACAAGCAAATCATAGTGAAAAACTATGCAAAGGAACACAACTCTTAGAGGGAAATCTTCGCAAAGGCAGATATGCAAATAGATACGACACAGTCCGAAAAAAAATGCAAACACATTGTAGACAAATATGAATATTGCTATAGAGACACACAGAAAAAAGTTAGAAGCAGAATTTAAAGAAAGCATGATAGGCTATTTTGTTCAATAAGCCCCATCGGAGCTAGTGTGTTCAATTTATGTATCCACATAGCTTCCTTCTGTAAAAGAAGACGTTCTCTGTTGCCATTTCTTGTGGGGACTGGAATGTGGTCAATGATCTTGTACTTGAGAGATGCTAGGCTGTGTTTAGCCTGTATAAAGTGACGAGCAACAGGTTGCTCTATTTTCTTGCCACTAAGTGCCATCCATATGGTGGATCGATGGAGAGCCATTCTTTCCTTAAATTGCCTTGTGGTCTTACCTACATAGTAAAGACCACAGGTGCATATTATAAAGCATATCACAAAACGAGAGGCACATAGTTACATAGTTGATGAGGTTGGAAAAAAGACAACAGTCCATCAAGTTCAACCTATTTTGGATCTCCTGCGATCCCTATCTTTATATTGGAAGTTAATCCATATAAAGCAACCTCAAAACTGTTGCAATCCTAAGATAAATAAATACATACATTTCTCCCTTGCTCCACTACTGTCCTTTATTTAAATTAGCGGTCCTGGTAACCCTGAATGTCCTTTTCTGCTAAAAATGTATCTAATCCTTTCTTAAACATATCCAGTGAATCTGCCATCACAACCTTTTCTGGCAGTGAATTCCACATCCTGACTGCCCTTACTGTGAAGAACCCTTTCCTGGCAGTGACTCCACATCCTGACTGCCCTTACTGTGAAGAACCCTTCCCTGGCAGTGACTCCACATCCTGACTGCCCTTACTGTGAAGAACCCTTCCCTGGCAGTG
>WWET01000234.1:130456-162155 GCA_011038615.1 Limnodynastes dumerilii | reverse complement strand
TGCTTGTTTTTGATCCCTAAATGCATAATCTTACATTTATCTATGTTAAACCTCATCTTCCATTTGGCCGCCCAGTCCTCCAGTTTACTCAAGTCCCTCTGCAAGGACGCTACATCTTGCTCAGATTCTATTACCTTACATAGTTTAGTGTCATCTGCAAAAATGGAAAACTTGCCCTCTATACCATCACCAAGGTCATTAATAAATATATTAAAAAGGACTGGTCCCAGCACAGAACCTTGAGGTACACCGCTTAAAACTTTTGACCAATTAGAATAATTTCCATTTATCACAACTCTCTGTTCCCTATTCTCCAACCAGTTTTTGATCCAAGTACAAATGTTGCTACCTAGACCCAGTTCCCTTATTTTGTGGACCAATCTATTGTGTGGCACCGTATCAAAGGCTTTTGCAAAATCTAAGTAGACCACATCCACTGCACTACCCTGGTCTAAGTACGAACTAACTTTCTCATATCCTTTCACATGATATATTCCAAATCCACTGACAGGAATAACATCCTACAGGCGGACTCATTCCACCCTCCTTCCCTCATATATGATCTACCCTTTTCTCAGATGTTAAGGGTGAATAGGATCACCAGTGACACACAGACTAGAGATGCATCCTTGGAGAAAATGGTCACCAATTTCAAGAAAGGGGATAAGATAGAAAACTTCTATTGAAAACATGTATCACTATCCTGCCCCCATCTATTCAGAAACTCTTTACAGGTGTATGGATTCCGTTACAGATCTATCCAGTAATAAATAAAAGTGTGTGTATACAGTTGGCTATATTTATGCATTTTATTACATATTTTATTACAATTTTTTATAGTATTATATATATTTCTATGATATGACAATTAAAGCTTGTAATTATGAAAATCTATAGGAACAACATTGGATGGTATTAGAGTACTTTTGCATGGTTTCAGAATCACTTGTTTAATGTTTAAATCAATTAACAATTAAATCAATTAACCATCAAAAGATCTGCGGGGGCTAGTAAATACAATTGGTAATGTAAAGGATTCATTTATTGGCTATGAGAAAGTTAATGATTTTAAAGGGTTAAATAATTTTTTAAGGGGGTTAATTTATGCTGGAAGTGATATTGTATGAAGGTCATATAACTGATCTGTTTTGTCAAGAAGTTCATAAACCTGCGCTTCTATCCATACTGTGGTTAAAAGAATGATTTTTGTATTTTATGACAACCACAAGGATGTTTTTTTTGCATTGTATTTGCAAGGATGCTGCAAGTCTCTTTGATTCAATGTGGATGCAATGTATGCAATGTGTATTTAGTGTGCATTCTATGGTGGTCATTAGAGCAATTTATTATATGGCAGTCATTATGATGCAATAGGATGCAGTGTGTATTTTATGGAGGTGAATAGGATGCACTGTGTATTGTATTGCAGTGGCTAGGATGCCGTCTGTATTGGATAGTGGTCATTAAGATGGTGTCTATATAATGTGATGGTTAGTCATTTTTGTAATCATGATAGATCTATTACTGTAAGCATAGGTAATGGAATGTAAAACAAAAGTGTGCAAATTTATGGTTTTCAGAATGGGCACCAAACATCCTTGAAACAGCTTTGTATGTGACAGTTGTAAATCACTTGCACAACAGTCATTCATAAAGGTGAAGAGGAGCAGTGATTTCTCTTTTTCTTTTCTTGTGACCTGCAAAACCACTTCTAATTGCTTGTGGGGAGACCATAGGAAAGGAAAAGTGTAACGCTAGGAAGACACAATCAGGACTGAGAAATAAAACTATTAAACATTACTGCATAATATTGAATAAAACTATAAGCATTACTTATCCAAGAAACAGTTCACTGCAGAACTTCCTTATTTGACTTGTTGTGCAAATGATTTACAACTATTGGACTTTATAATCTTGATTGGCATACATGGCTAGATGTAGGTGTTATCTATGCCCTCTATAGTACTGACCATCCCCACACATAATTGACCACCCCACACATCACGCCCAATCCAATAGGCCCTTGATAATTTTCATCCCCAGGCCCAAAAGATCTTTAATCGGGTCCTCTTTATTGGTGACCATAATCCACTAATTCACTTCATGTTGACATAAATTATGGCATATGGTATCTGTGTGTATAGGACCTTTACACTGCACTTACCCAAAACAAATGTGCACATACTTACAGTGAGCCAAACTCACACACGATGCACTACTGTAATAGCTTGTGTTCAAAGGGGGCTTTCCTTGTGAGGGAAGGAAAGAGCAATGGTAGTGGAAGTACAGTACAAGTATGCTCACAGAAGTAAGCTCAGTGCAGATATAAATGTTAACATAAGTACAGTTTACAGCTAGAACCTCTGAAGGGACTGGATTCACACTTAACACGCATATATCCACACCTGTTACATGTTGCAGGAGAAATCCTAGCAGTCTGTGAAGTTTCCTGTCTGGGTTACAAGTGTGTGGTTTCCCTCAGCTGTTAGTTAATAAAGTAGCACTGCCTGAGTGCTGCAACTGATTGGTGGATTGGATTTTAAATAGCCTGAGCCCAGGAAACCTCATTGTTGGCTATAGCATCTGATGTTCCTGCGTTATGATCATGTATTCTTGTTGTGCTTCTGCCTTGGATCATGTTGTGTTTCTGCCCTGTGTTCTCCTGGTGTTACCCTTGCCTTCTCTGTCTTGTTGTCTGCCCCGTGTGTCTGCAGTGTGTGGCGTGATTAGCTTGCTACTCAAACTGGCAGCTGTGGTCTCTGACTGGTGCAGCGTTGTGAGTTTTCCATCTCTCACCCTCTGTACCTGGCTTTGAGCTTTTCCATCTGCTCAGCAGTTTCCGGGTTCCCTCCCTTGTTATTCACTTGGTGCGTTACATCTCTCCTTGTGTGTCTCCCGTGAATTACTTTCCGGTGTTTACATCCCCACTGTGTTCCATCTTCAGTGTGTAGTGTGTTAGTGTGAGTCAGCCCATCAGGAATCCGCTCTCTTGCTTTTGGTGTGTTGTTTACCGTCTCCATAGCATCCACTTCTAGCCTTCCCATATGCCTGTTGCCTCTTGCTTATTCCATCCTGCAGTTATTCAGGTGTTCCTGGGAGGCAACATGTGTCATCTGTTCCACACCTGTGGATACCATACATTTCTGGCCTATACTGTTGTATAGCAGTTACTTATATTTGCTGTGTGTGGGTTCCAGCATATCATATTGTATGCTTGGGTTCCTGCCTACTACCTTGTATGCCTGAGTTCAATATTTGCATACTAGGGTTACTAAGCTCTTGTCTATTGTTTGGTGAGCAAGGGTTCCTGCTTATCTCTTGAGCAAGAGTTCCTAGGTGTGAGTTGGTTCCTGTTCAGAACCTTCACTATAGGCCTTCCTTGGGAGCTATTTCTGGGGGCTGCAACCTTTCAGGTGCCAGCAGCTAAGCCTATCCCCACCATCAGGGGCTCTAGTGAATACCTGGCCCTGCTTTAGACTCTGCACCCCGGTGAGAACCTCCCCTGGAAACTGTAACAGCACCTATCTCTACAATCACCTCTCCCACCCTCCCGTCCCCGTTTTTAGCCATAGGCAACCTCTTATCCTCTATTTAAGATGGAAAATATGCAAGAAGAATCCCTAGCCTACTCTCCCAGCCTAATCTACTTCCCTTACCGCACCCACTTTACCTAACTTCCCATGGAGGCTGCTTTGGCACACCGCCTTTTTCTTAAAAAACGATATGCTTTAAAGACTGCACATAATCTTTCTTGGGCTGTATTCAGAGATCCGGTTTTAACAAAAGTTCAGTGCGTATTTTTAGGATCGGATCGATTTTGCATCAACTGTGCATGCGTAGTAATAGTTATACGCCATCTACGTAGAGGTTAAGGTCAGAAATGGCTAAGGGACGGACATGTGAATTGGGCGACCCTAAGTGCGGCAGAAATATATGGACCTAAGGATTTGCATAGATA
The DNA here is from genome assembly GCA_011038615.1 of Limnodynastes dumerilii. Classification (NCBI taxonomy): domain Eukaryota; kingdom Metazoa; phylum Chordata; class Amphibia; order Anura; family Limnodynastidae; genus Limnodynastes; species Limnodynastes dumerilii. Next base: position 158,197 of record WWET01000234.1, on the reverse strand, counting down.
TGGGCGGGGGAGGCATTGAGATGAGGGAAAGTGGGTGCACTTACAGAGTTAGGGCCGGAAATATCTGCAACTAATACACATAAGGCCGGAAGTGACTGCGGCCAGATAGGGCAAGTCAATGCTGGTCTAAGTTTAGGTCCGGCCGGAGGATGTGAGGGGAGTGACTGTTTTTTCTGGTGGGTGGAACCTGTTCCGATCTGAGACTTAGATGCATATATTTGTGGCCCGATCGCCGATGGATCTTTGAATGCGGCCCTCTATGTGCCTAAAGGTCTATCTACGTGCTGAAAAAAAAAAAGATAAAATACACATCTAAGAACATAAACAAAAGTATCTGAAAGAAGCTTTAGTTCACAATATAGCTATATAGGGTTAAGCGCCGGACCTCTCTTTTGTTCCTTGTAGTTACACAGTGGTCCTTGGCTGCACCTCTCCATTTATATATACACTTGCACACATTTCATATATTGAATTGCCTGTGTTTTCTTGTTTTTGATACTACTGATACTATGAGAGCCTGACCCCTCCCCAATATGGCCGCTGCACACAGTTCAAATGGCCGTCTTAATACAATACAGACCTCCTGAGTACACATATAGCAGATGAATAGGGACTCACCTACAGGAGGTGCCTTGACGCTGGGAAGGTGAGCTTAACCCAGTATAGCTATGTTGTGAACTAAACCTCCATTTTATGTATGTGCTGACACATAGGGCCTGATCCAGACCTACGCTGCCCGCAGGGCGTAAGTGTAAGATTGGCTAAAATGCCAATCTGCGCATGCGCCGGCTATATGTTGGCCGGCGTAACTATGGAAACTATGATCGGGCGTCCGTAGTATCACCGTAGTAATGGCTGAGGGGGCTTCCCTCGCCGTTACTATGCAAATGTTAATGTAGGTAAACGGGGGCAGGTAGTTTAATGAGGGAGGGAGGGGTTTCCTTTAATACGCTCCTGTCGCAGTGTATTTTCCCTCGCTTACGCTGGCTGAAGTTAGTGTAGCCTTCAGCCAGCGTAAGTGAGGGAAGATACGCTTGCAACAGGGAGGAGTGTCGAGGGAAGCACATGCCGATATGCTTTGCTTTACTAAGAAAAGCGCATCGGCGTAGGTCTGGATCAGGCCCATAGTGTTATATATTGTTTGTTTGGAGCACCAGACCTCTCTTTTGTTAAAACGCCAATGGCTGACCAGGCCCCCCACATCATGCATCAAGAAATAAATGACACAACAACAGTATAGCTTTTAAATAGGGGGGATAGTTTATTGATTGATTTAGATTAGACTATATGGGAAGAAAGAAGGTGGATGGTCAGCAAATGGGAGGTAATGATGGTAACAGAGGGCAGCACCCAGGAGGAAATGGCCAGTGGAAACACACACCCCTATCATACTGCGCCAGAGGGAGTATGCCATCCCCGAACCATACCTCAAGCCAGAGCTTAGTGCCATAAATGCTGGCCGTCCCACCAAAACCACCAAAGCCAGGCAGTCCGGCACCTGGCACACCACCTAAACGCCCTTTAATGCCCCAAAAATCTGCCTTATAAACTTAGCCGTAACTTCATCAGAAAGGTGCACCCCATCAGGCCGATAAAGGGACGAAACCTCCCTAGACAATTAGGGGTGGTATATAACCCTCCTAGGTCCGCCACAAATTTTTAAAAGTTAGAATTGATTTTTTTTCCAGGTTTTTTCCAAGGCCTATATCATTACCACCCAAATGAATTATAACACACTCTGGGATATTCATTTCTGCCTTAACCAGATCCCAGACCCAATTGAGCATGGACCATCTCATACCTCTAATGCCCAACCATTCTATGTTCCAACCCGGGGCCTGACCGAATGCACCTCTCCGATGAAACATAAGAGTGCCCAAAAAACATAAGAGTGCCCTAGGACAAGGGCCCTCCTGCCTTGAAGAACCAATCCTGCAAAATAAACATGGTTACTTAATATCATTAATTTACAAATTTCCACCCCTAATCCTGCCTAACTAATGGCTCCTCGAAACTATGCCCCCTCCCGTAAAGACAAAGAACCTACAATGTAAGAAGTGAACAACTGGGAGCTAGAGCAAAGACCAACGGGGGCAAATACTCCAAAACCCCTAGGTTGCCCAAGCCAATCTGACACCCGTGTAATGGGGAAAAAAAGAGAAAATCCCTCAGTCCCTCCATAAAGGCAGGGGATGGTAAATTCTGGCTTGCCCTGAGTGACCGATAAACACTGGCCTATAACAATGCCCTGCACTCTAACTTACCTTTTCCTAAAATTGAAAAATAAAACATGCAACCACTAAACAGGCCTAATATACTTATTTTAAGCCCGCATCTTCCACCACCCGTGTGCCATAATTTGCTCCTGGGAGCGACACTCCATGGCAGCAGAAGAGGCGGACCCTATCCTAAAGGAGTGAGTTCCGAAATGAGAGGGATCCAACCGCAATGCCCATACACACCCCTTAAAAACCATGGTGAACTGGTAGTGCATCAGCGGAGAACTGTCCTGATGCGTCAACCAGTTTAACCTATCCGTCATGGTGTGCCATGCAAAACGCCACACTAACGCGACCGGGCATACTCTCATGTCCACCTGTGCGCCGAAAGACACCCATCATCCATGACCCATTTGATCCGTTTTGGATCTATGGATCCTGTATGATATTGCATTGTCCCTCAAGACAATATTCCGTGTCAGTAGACCTATATCCGCGGCTGTCATGCTTCGTGCCACCAGTTCCGATACAGAAAAATTGCTTAAAAAGGCCCATGAAAAAGCCACCCGGAACAGCCGTAGCTTAAAGTTGTCCTGGGTCACTTTCCCAAGTGCCAACATCATACGTCCCAACATGCCTTTATCTGTGGGCCTGCGATTATCTTTGGGGTGTGGGTGTCTCCAACCCCAGCCTTTCATAATTCGCAACATGACGAAATCCTTCACGGTCGGTCAAACTCTGCCATTTTGAAAAGTAGGACACCCCGGCTAATCATACCCCCCATCGATGCCCTGGATCTACCCACCTGATACTCACTCCATAACAACTTAAACATTAAAACTCTCTCAAGCTTACCTCTGTGGCCACTGCTGTCATGCTCGCTTGTAGGCCCAGAGCGTACTAGGCGCTAGGCCCTCAAGCCGGCCAAATGACCCGCCAAAGATGACGGGGGCAACATAAACCTGACCCTTCCTCTGTGGGCGCCAGCTCCTTAAACTTGGGCCAATCAAAGCGCGACAAGGCATCAGCTATGCAGTTCTCAACACCTGGTGCATGCCGTGACCTAAACCTCATATTAAATCTCAGGCACACCAAAATCAAGTACCTTATCAGTCTAACTGCAGGAAGGAATGAGGCATGCTGCTTGTTGATTGCCTGGACTACCCCCAAGTGGTCGCACCAGTAAACTATATTGCAGTCTTTAAGGGAATTCACCCATAACTCTACTGCGCAACTATGGGGAATAGTTCCTGCACAAGCAAGTTTGCTGTGAACCCCAATTGCACCTATTCGAGGGGCCATGGTGCAGCGCACCACTGCCCTTGGAAATAGGCACCAAAACCTTTTGCTCCTGCTACATCCGTGAACTATTGTAACCTCTGATTGGACTCCATGGAGAGCTGCCATATTCTAAGCACGTTGAAAACAGATAAAAAAGCCAGCCAAGTGGACATGTCTTCCTGGATGGAGGCCAACAAGTGCACGAAGTGATGAGGAATGATGAGGGATGAAGTGCCAAAAAAGCGACCGAGCAAAGTGCTCGCTGGCATGCGTTGGAGTCGCCTGGGCCTACAAAAAGAAAGTAATCCAGGAGTGAGCAAGTGATTCATGCTTGCCCTTTACTTGGACGCATCAGTGTAGAAACGAGCTAGACTTCTCGAAAATGGCGCAGGATATGGCACAACCCATTGAACTTGTCGACGAAAAAAATCTTCCTCCAACCGAAAACCCATGAATCTAAATGAATCCAGATGAAGGGGAAGAAGGCAAAAAGCTGATTTAATGTCCAGCCCCTGGTCAATGCCCCTCGTCTGTTTGATTTGACCATATTTATAGCTGAGTCAAAAGACTGGTAAACAACGGAACAGACCTGGGGGTCAATTGCATTGTTCACCAACCTACCCTCCGGATAAGATAAATGCTGGATAAGTTGAAATTTGCCAGGGGTTTTCTTGGGGATGACCCTACTTGGGAAATGACCAAGTTACAGATGGGGGAGTAGCGAAAGGGGCCAGCTACCCTGCCCTGGGCTACTTCCTCCATCACCTTAGCAAATACAACTTCAGGGAACAGCCTCGCCGACTTAAGTTTCCTGAGGCACCCTGTATTAACTGTCCTTCTAATGGGAATTTTAAAACTATCTTTAAACCCTGTCTTTAACAAACAGACATCAGCCCTGTTAGGATACCTGTCCAACCAAGGTATCATAGACTCAAGCCTGATTGGAGACATTGCTTTGCCCAGCCCCTCTGGTGCAGCTCTTTCCTGGGTGTGGGCCACTGCAACGATTGCACACGTGTCAAAATCTGCAACAGATCCTCTGGCATATTTGTTGAAATTAAAGGTGAAGCACTTCCCTTTATTCTGTGTAAATTGGGCAGTGCACCCAGCAACCGTTGAGGACTTCCGAAAGGATGTCCCCTTGGTCGCTTCATCCACCGGCAAGCCACCTAAGGAAGGTCTTATAATTATCCTCCCCTATGTCCCCTTTGGCCTTTGCAGCTCCTTCTTGCCTTCATATGTTACACAAAAAAGATCCACATACTGGCTTTTGATCCACTCCTGAGATGACGTCCAGACATCCCAAAGGATTTTGGAATTGCCCTACAGGATTGGCGAGGGACCAGTAGACTTCCTGGGTTTAAGCACACTCTTTGTTCCTTTTGACCTTTTTCCCTGACCCATTTTGACAGAAGCCTTAAGGGTCTTCTTGAGCAGTCGCATAACTTTACCGGGTTTTAACTGAGACTCTGAGGACCCAATACTAGAACTGACGGACCCCAGAGAAGACTTGGACGTTTCCGGCAACTCACCTGACCTGCTGCTGCTGGAATGTGCCCGCTCCGAATGCTGAATTGCTTGCTGTGAAGTTCCGGGTTGTTCTCCATCATCATCGCATTGTTGCTCAGCCACAGGGGTCTATTGAGACAGTCTGAAAGGATAGAAACATTAGAATCCACTCTGTCGTTGAGCGATACACTGACATTTGGCACCGATGCACTATCCCTACCCTTCTTACTCCTTCGCTGCTGTGATCTCTTCCCCATGGCCTTGCCCTGGGGGAGGAACATGCACAAGGGCATAAACATTAAAGGGGTGCTAAATGCCACAGAGCCTTGAGGCCAAAATGCAGGGAACATGGTCTGAGGAAAAGGCCATTGAGGCTGAGGGGTGGATCGACTAACTTTAGCGGGCTACTTGTCAGGACCACCACGGCAGGGACCAGTAAATTGTGGTGCATGACCTTCCTCAGATAAACTGGAGGAACCAGTGGACAAGCCCTCTGTGTGATCCATGTTGTGACCCCCAAACCCCCTATATTGACTGGGCCCTCTGGGGGGTGTATCTGAGAACGTGTATGCATTGTGCTTAATTGATATGTATACACAACCTGTTATACTTGTGTACTGATCCAGAGCTGCAGGTGCGTTCACGGCTGCAGCGCGCTTAAATTTCCCTTTGCATTCGGTTTTACAAAACTGAGGATGCATTCTTTTCTTCGTGTTTCAGTCTGGATCAGTCCCAAAATGTGCATTACTTTCTATAGAAAATATCAATGGTATAATATAGGAATCCTCATTTCTTGGGATCTAATCACAGTTGTTAATAGATACATAACTACAGTGGGTGCAGGTAGTGCATCTGTGGGTTCTGATGTGGAAGAAGAGCTGAAAATAGAGTGGAGGCTACATATTGTGTATAAACAGAGATAGTCATGCCTTCTTTTTAGAGCAGAGTGAAGACGATGGGAGGGCAGAGCTGTATCATCACACTAAAAAGAGATATTTAGCTCTATCCAAAGATGCTCCTCCATTGTTGCCTACCCTCTCGAAATGTCTGAGTGACTCCCAAGATCCCAGGAGAGGGAGCCTGCCATCCATAGTGTTACAGTTGGTGACGCTGAGTTGGTGACCTTAACTAAATATAGCTATATTGTGATCTAAACCTTCTCTTCATGTATGTGCTAACACCTGTGATATACAAATATTATATGGTATGTAGCGCTGGACTTGTTTTGGTTTCTTTTTCATTCCTTGTTATTTATATAGTACTCACCTAAAATAATAAAATAATACACTTGCCTCCCTGTAGTATGTATATAACAGTCCAAATGAATGGCCCTCCTAAAGAAAAGGGACAATCAGGTGACAGAAATAACTCACGGCATAATTTAATGTTGATTGCAGCATTGTGTAGTTTGTGAATTCTTCTGAATTTTATTTAATTTGATGCCATAAGTTAAGCAGAAAAATATATTACACGCTATGCTGTGAAAAAGGAAAAAGGAAATGTGATGGTCAGATATTTTCCCATTGCTATGGCAGTTCAGCATTAGTTGCAAACAGCATGATTCCCCTTGTGCATATGTTGTACTGTAACTGATATGTGATGCACAGCTGGGTTCTCTGTTTTATGTATAGTGCTGATATACTTCAAAGAGAGTGAGCTGCATTTGTAGAGAGAATGTTTTCAATGCTTCACTGAGAAGAAACTATTCATGTGAAAAGTTATATACAGTAAATGAACAGCATTGTACAATGTTATTTATTTTGACATTTGACTCAAAAGCTTATTTGCCTTTTATGTTGTACATTAGGTTAATAAGAGTTTACAAATACTATTTACTAGATATTTTAAATAAAAAATATTCTTCTGTATAGTCAAGTCACATAGTTTTATGTTTTGCTGTATTAAAAATCTATAAATTTATATAAAATAACCTTTTTCATAATATGTTTCCATAACCTGCTATTTATATCTCATAACACCCAGAGAGACTACAGTGATCTTTTTAGGACACACCAGCTTTTGTTTTGAGAGAACTAGGTTGTTTTCTGTATTAGTTAATGCTTAAAATGATCTGTATCTGTATGTAGGTCATTATAAAGATTTGTTATGTACAGGGGTCACTGGAAAGCTGGTGAAATGCTAGTCATAAGATGTTGTATTTCATTGTAGCTGAAAGTGGCATTGCTACATTTCTCTTTTTGCTATTCCTTTTTCAACCAAACATCTAACTTGCCTTTATCATTGCTTTGTTACATTGCTTTATTATCTTAGGATCTTTAGTGACTCCCGACTCTGTAAATAGTAAATCCATGCCTTGTCTCTAGGATATGCGAGGGATAAATGTAGAAAAATGTAATGTTACAGATGCTATGCTGTATTCAGAGATCCGTTTTTTAAAAGTATGCAATTATACGCACGCACTTAGCAGGGCAACACCCACGACACTCCCCTCTCCTGACTGAGCAATCGTAGACTTACACCTCCATAGACCACTCTGATCTTTAAGTGTGTACTTACATACTTATATGTCTTCCGTTCCTGCAATTCAGTATAGCCGCGCCCTCAAGCGTTCATTTAAATACTACCTCCACCCACTTTCATGTAAATTTTCAAATACGTATTTCTACGCCCATCCGTACATATGTCCCCAAGTGCGATTCACATGTCCGTGCCTTAAGCACTTACGTGCGTATATTCAATGTAACTTACTTAAATAAAGTTACGACCCATGTGCAGTCAAAACAAACCTAAAAATACGCACACAAATCCACGTGAAAACGGATCTGTGAATACGGTCCGCTATATTTAAAAAACACTACCCAATCTGTTGTCTGCCTTTGTTAATTACTCACCCATTTTCATAGAATCATTTAGCATCCAACCTTTTAATCCCAATTGTCAGAATAAAAACACTCAGGGTGCACATGTCACAAATTGCCTACATAGCAGGCATACCCACCACTAAATGTCATAGCTATTACAGACCTTTGTATAGACAGTAGTTTCTCATTCTAAGGTAACCCCAGGACCTCATACAATGTACTTAAGAGTCTCTACTAGTGTATGCCATTTAATGATGGTTAATGAAAGCTGCTAGCAGTGTGTGAACAGAAGAGGGGTTCAAAATATATGAGGTGTTACTATCAGATTATTTAATCATTATTTCTACAGTTTTGATACTTGCAGTTCCCCAAAGTAATGCTGACAAAATTGTACAATGGTATATTACATCCATGTTTGTTCTCAGCGTCAGCACAAACATAGTCAATATTTTTTGGAAATATATTATTATTATTACCGTTTATTTATAAGGCGCCACATTTGTAAGGTGCCTTACAGCGCAATAGCAAAGACAATAGTTACATATACAATTTAATACAATAATGAACAAAGGATATAAAAACATGAATAAGGAATACAATACATGTTCAAAGCAAAATTAAAATACAGTACAAAAAAAACAAAAAAACCCCAGAACAATATGTAAGGAAAATAAGGATGTTGGATGTGTGTGTAGAAGCAGGTGAATAAAGACAAAGATAGACAGTAGAGAGAAAAGGTGGGAAGTGATGAGGACAAGGTAGAGGGGTGATGACAGGAGGGAGGAGGACCTTGGACATAAGAGCTAACATGTTAAGTGAGAGAGGGCAAATAAGCAGGAGACACAGTTATGAAGATGGGGAGGGCAGGTATGCTTAGGTGGAGGAAGGGTAGGCTAGCCTGAAGAAGTGGGTTTTGAGGGAGCGTTTAAAGGATTGCAGGGTGCTGGATTGCCTTATAGGATGTGGAAGGTTGTTCCAATGGAGAGGTGCGGCCTGGGAGAATTCTTGGATGTGGGAGTGAGAGGTAGTTATCAGGTTGGAGTTGAGGCGATGGTCACCAGCAGAGCAGAGGGGACGGGAGGGAGTGTGGATGAGAGGTAGGGAGCAGTGGAGGAGGAGAGAGTCTTGTAAGTTGTGGTGAGGAGCTATCTTATCATATAAAGTTTATGTAACCACAGGTAAAAATAAATCCTTTTTTTATTAGCTTGCAATGTCGATTATATTTACAGCAATTAGCTGTTAATTGCCATAAATGGGATAATTGCTGTTCAGCTCTTTTTATTTGCTTGACTATGTTTAGTTTAAATCCGCCCCAAGAGATTAAAAATTTGTAACCACAAGATTTTAGTGAGTAGTAAATCAGAATTGTTTGTATATGCAAAAAGTATCTTTATTTGTTTGTCCTTTAAAATGCCTTAAAATTTCCTTTTTAAACATAAATAAATGTTTTTCTTAAAAAAATCAAGCAAACAAACAAACAAAAAAAAAGAAGTAAACCACTAAAATTGAAATAAGCATTTAACATGCCTGAACAAAATACTGCCATGTGCAATAATATAATGCTATTAGCAAAAACAGAAATATATTTAAAAATTAAAAATAGAATACTATAGTGTAGTTAAAAATGAGATTAATTAAAAATAATTTTCCACCATTGGAAAAGTGTACTCTTGAACTTGTGTCTATATTGTTAAGGGGTTACCCTTATCAATGTATTGTTTGTAAATATGCAGAAAGAATAATTAATAGTAGACTCTAAAGCATAAGTCTTAATTTTATCTTTTAATGGAACAAATTGCTATCTAAATACATAAAAGGCATTGTTTTTGTACTGTAACATAGGAGCCTTTTAAAAAAAATCCAGTAATATAAAATTATATTGCTTCATTTTTTTGTATTTTTATTTTAATAATTTTTTCTAGTATTAAAGGCACATAAGTGATTGTGTGATCCAATTGCTGTGGTTTCAAAATTAATCAGAGAGGGCCAGATGAATTACATACGCTATGTACGTAAGTCAGCGGAGAATTGATACTGTGCATGAGCGGTACCAAACATTCTGCAGCGGAAAGCAATCACTTGATTCTGCGTTCTGTGCATAATTCAGCCTCTGCACAGGAGGGGATGGGGGCTGCAATACTTACCATGCATATAAGATATGTATGGTGGATGGGCATAGGCATTTCAATTGTACAATAAGGGCTTGGTAGTGATGCATGTGGAATACTTAAGGTAGTGTTCTGGTCATGGATCCATCATCCGCTTTTAGGGGCCTGTTTTCCTGCATGCATAACAATGGATATTGTATTAGCCTCTGCAACTAAGGTATGAATGTATGGAATTTGCTATTACATCTGGATCCAGCCCAGATTTGTTAACAAAGTAGAGAGCAAATGTAAAGCACACAGAATGTGAGCTCAGTTAGGAGATAAACAGAGGGTTGTAGTAAATGGAATCCCTTCTGGGGATGGTAAGGTAACTAGTGGAGTTGCCCAGGGCTCTGTACATGGACCAATGCTAGCTAAGATCTTTATTGGTGATTTTTCCTGTAGTATTGAGAGGAAAATATGCCTTTTTGCAGATGACACAAAGATATGTAACAAGGTAGACATGCCAGAAGGGGCACACAAAATGAGGGATGATCTATATACACCGGAAGTATGGTCAAGGGTGTGGCAACTGCAGTTTAATGGCAAAAACTGCAAAATCATGCACTTGGGGCGCAAAAACCCAAAAGCTTAATATATCATTAATGGCACTATATTAGAAACTACTGAGGAAGAAATATTCTGGAGGCCATATCTCCAGAAAGGCATAAATACATTAGAGACTGTGCAAAAAAGAGCATCTAAAATGGTCCATGGCATGTGTCACAAATCATACCAAGAAAGACTAGAGTAACTAAACATGTGTCACAAAACGCAGGAGTTACCGTGTCAAGAGCCGCCAATCAGCAGCTCTCTCCAGGCGTACCCGGTCTCTGCCTCTACGGAGGTGCCACTCTTGATGTCCACCGCATGCTTCTCTGTATATTGCTGGCACAATGAACCACAAAGTAACAATGTTGCACTCACAATTTATCCACTTGTGTATAGGCACATCAATGAAAAGTTGATTCCTTTGGGCAGTACTATGAATCACTCCTTCACTCCATTTCTCACACCAGATGTATGGAAAGAAAAGCAGCCTAATTGTGTAGTATATTCAATTATAAAGATAAGAAACTATAGAATTGCATTCACAATTGTCTTTCTTGTATCACGGCACATCAACAAAGGGGCAATCTTTCTTCTAGTACTGCCACTCATTCCTCCTTCGTTCCATAACTCGGATGTATGAAAAAGAGAAAAAGCCTAATTGCGTAATTTATCTACCAACGGGGGCATAGACTAGTAACCATTGTACTTACAATAAATTCATCTTGTATGTAGGCACTTCAATAAACATAGGATTTCCTTTCACGTCCTTTTTTATCAACTTTTATCCAATTTTAAGTTCAAAGAAGTCAAGATCTTACGCGTCCAGCTAATAAAGATTCTTTTTAATATTGTTAAAAATCACACATTGGTAAAAACAATAAAATAGCCACAGAGCATATGCTTTCCAGATCCTGACACAGGTCATAGGTATACAAAGACTAGGCAACCAATGATAGGACCACATGTCTGATACGAAAGACGGGAGGGAAAAGAAAGATTGAATCCAGTTGATCTGTTTATTGATACACAGTCAAGAGAATACCATTGTAAGTGCAATATTGATTTATTATAAGCAATTCAGTGTTGAAAACTGCTACACAATTGGGTTCTCTGTTGTGTTGTTTTTTTGCATGATCGATTGACGTCGGAGGAACATACTTGAGGTCATAAAAAATAAAAGAGAGGAATAAGAAGAAAAAGTATAATTTCAAGAACTTTGACTAGTTCTTAATTTTTCAAGCATTTGTAAGAATTATATGAACTACACAGTCCCTTTAATTATTCTAGTCACAGCGTGGGTATGAAGGTGAAACATTTTAAAATATTGTTGTATTTGTGGTTTGCTATCTAAGTGGATCACATATCTTGGGAAAAGTGGTTTAACCCACTGACTGCTGTAGTGTTTTTGGGGGAGCACATTTAAGGAGGGTTTTGTTTTTTTCTTTCCAGTCCAGGTTCAGTCAAGTCTTGCTCCAGTTCCAGTCCTGGTCCAGTCCACATCACGTCTTGCTCCAGTTCCAGTCCTGGTCCAGTCCACTTCAAGTCTGCACTAGTTCATATCTATTCCTGGTCAAGCCACGTCAAGCTTGAATCCCTTTGCCCACTGACTCATGAGCAAATCTTATATTAAGGCTCCAAGCTTCCATTACCTCGCTGAATCACCACTATCACGTCCCTGGAACCCAGAGCGGATAACCACCCAAGTCAGTCCGTGGTAACATGTATAGCTTGTAGCAGAAAAAGGGGGAATAACAGTCCATGGATCAGAGCAGTAATTTATACATACAAAAGGGAAATACATTGTATCACATCAAAAATCAGGTTTAGGGACTCTGGTCTCTCATGAGACAGAGGGTTAAGATCTTTCCAAGAACATGATGATTATTGGTGTGTAGAGTTTTTCTTTGTTGGCACTTGAACCCTCCTTGATTCATACATACAGTATTTAAGCTCAAGTCCCTACACACATTCTAAAGCTGTATACGTGACTGAAACTGACCATTTTGCTGTGGATTTCTTTTCTTTGGAGTCTTCATCTTCCATTGTACGATAAACTCCTATAGAAGTTATCAGTGAAAAAAAGTAAAACAATCATTATTTGATAAGTGATGCTATCACAATACATACATTATGAAGTGACTACATGTGACAACACTTGTGGTAACATGCAACAGCTAGTTTTGATGTACTGCAATCGCATCATACAAAGAGAAATGTAACTATTATAAATGTTTTATTTAGCATAATCAATATGTAATACTCTTAACAGACATTAATAGACATTTACCTCAAACTATAGCTTGGGCTTGTACTGTAAAATACGAGCCAAACACTTTGGTTGTAGTGTTGTAGTGACCAGCTTTCTGTGGTTCATGTATATTTCTCACTCATCTTTTCATTTTTAGTAAAAAGTTGTTAATTTCTGCAAATGTACAAAGTGACAACAGATTTTACATACCAGACCTGGCAGATTATTTGCATTATGAAACCAATTTCAAAAGTGTCACGATTAATTTAAGAATGTGAGCAAAGCATAGTCATTGTATAATATGTTCTCCTATAACATTACATATTACAGCATGACTTTGCAATGTTATCACCAGAATAGTACTCTATTTCAGAGTAACCCATTATAATTTCTATTTACAAATGTATAAATATTTTAACCTAATTTAAATAAAAATACTTTGGATGTTGTTTTAGCATTAAAATGTTTTACCCATGAGTGAGAGATTACACAGCAATGATATTAAGCAGAATGTAGTAGATGTAGAAGATAAGAGCATAATGTATTCTAATGTTTTGGGTCCTTTATCTAAGCAGCCTAGGGACACAGTCAAAATAGTGTAGCTTGCAATTATCAACCCAGTATGCTTGCTGCTTGATAGAGCCATGATTCACCCATACACGTCAGCAGGGTAAAATTATGAGCTCACTCTCGGCAAAATTGAAACCAATATTTTAGAGATGTGACTGCGTTGACTTTATAGGCTACCCAAACTCAGCAGACAGAGAGAGCCTTAGTCGGGTGGAGTGGGATTTTTGGGAGCACTTCAGACTACATATAGTTATTGAATTTTATAAACTCTCGCTACACCAAAGCAGTAACAGAATGGTAACATATATAGCACCAACTATGACTGACACCATATTATGTACAACAAAAGGGTTTGTTTATTGTGTTTCTGGTAATAGAATCAACATTATTTTAGAAGCATATCACATTTTAAGTTTTCAGCATAAGCACAATTGTGGTTGTGATGAAATGTCTTCTTGTGCATAAAAAATTGTTCCATCCCAAAATGATTCGCAGACTCCTGAATTTTGGTCAGTGCTCTATGACACTCTTGAATATGCCCAGCTGTGGGGGTTAATGACATAGGGCCAGATCCAGAGCTACGCCGGCCCTCCCGTCCTAATTACCCTCCCTCCCCCCGCCCAGCTTCCGTTGCAGGGTAGTTACGGAGCTGTCCGCCCCACTCACACAGCCATGGATTACGCCGGGCAACATTTGCCCGGCGCATGCACAGAATGGCAGATATGCCTTTCTTATGGATACGGCCGCCGTAACTAATGTGATCTGCCCCATAGGCACATATCCAGACCTACATTCCCTTTACATTTCAACGTGTAGCGTATTTACGCCCCTTCGTCCATAGTTACGCTCTTGATACTATTATGGTACATACATTCAGAGTTACATTCTGTAAAATCTGCCACGCGCATGCGCAGTACCTACAAGATAGCGTTTTTACGTCTCCGGCTAGCGTAAATACGCTAGCGGACATAGCTCTTGATTTGGGCCATAATTTGTGTTATGTGAGCAAACCACATATGAAAAGAAAAGAGAAGGGGATAGAAATTCCCAGAGCCAAGAGCAGGATCAAGTGAGAATCCAGCATCAGAACTCTGGATCCACTCCTTTGTGTCAGTGCAGACTGATTTGTTCAGCAAAATGAGTGATCTGTTATATTCTGAATTTTACAGCATTGAATCACAAATTCTGTTTGTTGAGAAGATTACATATAAGTTATATGTCTGGACATTTATCCCTCCCTAATCAGGCTAATGATTAGGGGCTGGATTCACACATAAGAAGCAGTCGCTTCTTAGGTGCATATCTGTAGTAAAGGACCTACATTGCATGCGTTGCAGGTCCTTTACACAATCTACGTACCAGTTTGGTACATAGATTGCCTCCGTTCTGTCTTTAAAGACCACCCAGAGTATTTAAGGTAAAAGGAGGCGGAATAATGCCTCCTCAGGAAGGGATTAGGTAGAAGTGGGAGGGGGAGGTATTTAGATTAGCTTGGGAGGGTGGGGGAAAGGCGGGTAGAGGCAATGTCCGTGCGGACATTGCACGGATAGTTAAGGTAGCCCTATGGCACTCGTAAGTGCCATAAGGTACCTTAAAAGGTGGATGGGATGAGGGCAGGATGGGTGAGTTAGGTGCAGGTCTTTCCACAACTAACTAACATTTTAAGTTGAGCCTGCTAAAAAATATTATTATTTTGATTATTCCAAATGTGTTAGATAAAAATATACAGTATGTCTACTTGCTGTTTCTGTATTCCAGTTTAAATCTATAGTTTTATAATTAAAGCAAAAAAAGTTTTGAAATACAATCTGCTCGTGAGCCTTACTTTGTAAGTGTTTATCAAATGCATATCTACATACTTTTCTAAAAATAATATAATTTCCTCCCCCCTTCCCACTCTCACCCCACTGTCTCTATACTCTAGGCATACAACTTATTGGCGAGTAACCAGTTTCTTATTGTTCCTCTCACTTTTTCCCAGAAAGTGAACCACTATACAAGGCATTTCACGCAAGGCATGGGGGATTTTTCCATTTTTTGGGAAAAGGCAAACTGGTTATATCTACTGTACAAGTACACATTGGTGGGTGGGATTAGTTATTTAAATTGTACAGTAAGTGCTTGACTAAGTCCTTGAGAATGATGCAGTATTTTGCCATTTGTCGCTGCCAGGATACAGATCCATCTTCCGAACATGGGACTGCAGGAGGAGTGCCCTGTTCTATTATGTGCAGAAGTTAGGATAGCTTGACCTTAAGTCAGGATGTGGTCCATAGCCATGTTTTCAGTAAACATTCAAATAACAAATAGCATGTTCACTCTAAAATACTAGAAATACAATACAAATACAAAAACAATACAAATCTCATCTTCTATCCAAAAAAAAAGGTGAGGACTAATCAGCTTTTGAGGTGATTACAATAGGATTGTAAATATTTAAGTTCTTGGCTATGTGGGTTGAACTTTGTTTTCCAATGTAATATAATATTATTAGATTATTAGATCATATGAGATTTATCATTTCTCCCCATCTGGTGTTCTCTCGTTGATGTTACATATGTTAGAATGAAAGTGTTGGATTTGGTAAAAGCTCTAATTTTCCAAATATTTGTTAATTATTTAATGATATGTTACTTCAACCACTAGAAACCTAAGAAAATACATATGTACAGAGGTAGTGTGATATCTAGTCGAATACTAAATGGTTTTTTATTATATGTATTTTTTCCTTCTATATATGTGTAAATTTTCTATGGTGCTATAATTTTACTTGTATATACATACTGTATTGGCCCATATATATATAATGGCTAGAATTAATATGTGTGTTTAAAATGGCTGTATATTAAACTGCCCGGAAAAAATGGTCTTTAAGTCTAATCCTTTAAAAATCTAAGAGACAGATGAACTATTCACTCTCTCGGACTAAATCTTTTTTATTTATATTTTATTTATTAAATTTTTTCATATATTATTTAATTTATGTAATGGGATTGAAGATTATGTATTTATTTACATTTTGCAATATTATGTCATGTTTGAATGATTGTTAAGATATTTTTACTCTGGTTAACTAACGCCCCACAGGTGACTCTAATTGAGAACCTAGAAATGTAGAGTATGAGGGCACCAGAGATCATACCTTCCGAGGAAATTGCTTAGTGAAGCGATGAAAGGCGTCAAGGTGTTTTTTTGATAACCTAGAAGCTCTCATATTTGCTTCAGATTAATCTGTTTTTCTGTCTTTAAACATCTTTACTGCTGTGGTGATTATAAACATAGATTCAAACAATCTTCCATTTAAACGCCGGTGCAGTGGATAGGTGCTTTGAAAACTTCACAAGTTTAATGATATTTGAAAACCCTCCACATAGCCTTCGCAAACCAATAACAGGTGGTATTGCCTGGATAACATGACTGCCCGATGTGAGAGGGAATTGAGAATGGGAATAACATCATCCTCTATCAGAGCACCATTGTACCAATAAACTCCATGCGCCTATTGATATCTGTACAACCTCTATGAAGTCTCTATAAGCTGACAACAGGTGATCTTTTGCCTGAGAAACGGGATTGCCCAACGTGAGAAGTAACAGAAATTGAGGTACAATTTTTTCTTACGTTGTTGCACGGACTTAGTTTATCTTGACTTCACTTTTTAAATCCGGATTATAACTGTGAATTTTGAGGACAAGTGAACCTTATAATGGTGAGAACTGTCTCATCTATCTATGCAATGTAGATACTGTCAAATTTTAAATTGTTGAACACACAGCATAATCATAATAAAGTATAATACAACGGTGGTGAACCACTACACTTTGATATTTTGAAAGACATTATTATTATTATTATTATCATAGGGCTGTTACAAATAAACATGATCTTTTTTGTTTACCAACAGTAGATTATGAGTTAATTGCTTGGCTTAGGGAGCTTTGGCTATTGTGATTGTTTTATATGGTCATTTTTGTATTAATAAATGTGATTTTATACTTTATACTTTATATCATCAATCCTTTTTGAGCTTTTTCTCTACCTTGAGAAGCGCGTCCCCAATTCCTGCTTTTTACATTTTATTGTTACTGTTCGGCAGGCAGTTCTGGATGGAGGAACGCAGTTGAGAGGTACAGATTGATTAATCATACACTTCTGAAGTGTTAAGTGGAAATACTTCTTGTTTTTCAAGTAATATAATATTAATATTATTATACAAATGTTTCTGGTCTTTATTTTATAAGCATTTTGGACCAGTGTCAGAAGTAATAATGTCAGGGGACTTATGCACGTAATTTGTGTAAGTCCCCTGACAAGTAACTTTGGTGCATGTGTGCTCCAGATGTTACTCTAGGGTACCTGCTGATGTACAGAACTTAGTACCGTACGTATGCCTGCCATATCCCCACCATAGAGGCAGGGATAGGCAATTAAATGTAGAGTCGGGGGAGGGGAAGGACAGGTATGCATTAATCCGCATTCGTAGGGAGGTGGATCAATGCGTAACAGTTAAGGTAGGGTTCTGGTAACGTAAGGCGTGCACTCCCCTCTACCTTGCACATCATTTCAGAACCCCACACGTACGTAAAGCGCGCAGAGGTCTGGATCTGGCCCTTGAACACCATGTATTGAGAACTACTGTATTGTGGAAAGCCTCACAATCAAAAGATAGTTATTTGGTGCAATCATTTACACACTAAAATGTTTGCATTGTCCCTAGTAAGATATATCTAGTAACATAAGAAGACAGTGGCTATATTACATTCAGGTACTACAAAAACTCTCAACATATTTTCAATATTCCATACAGCTTTTTACAAGTCCCCTTATTCTAGATTTAGGGTTTCTCTTTAACAATATATATCCAGGGGCTGAATCCATACCTGTGTCCTAGTTATGTTTGTTAGCGTAGCTTGTTTACGCTATCGTAATTACTATGCACTCCTCCAGGCACTCCCATCGGACGGACGTACTTTAGCTGATTTATAAATAATTTGTAAATAGGGTCTAGGGTCAGTATAATTTTTTATAAACAAATTGGCAGACTAGATGGGCCATGTGGCTCATATCTGCCGTCACTTTCTATGTTTCTATGTTTCTAAACCCTACCTTAACTTATCCAAGCATAACCGCGCACGTACATAGCGCCCTGACAAACATAACTGCCTAACCAAGCCCATACGGTACGATTTAAATGCCTCCCTCCACCTCAAAAGCGTAATTGGAACGTAAATACGGCTAGCATATTTTAGGAACGCCCCTTCGTGCGTAGTTACGAGAGGCCGTCCTGAATTACTTGTCATAACATCTGTTGCGTACATGCGCAGTAAATACTAATGGGCGAATTTACATCAGCGGCTACCGTAAAATCGCTAGCGTACGTAGGTCTGGATCTGTCCCCAGGGAACTAAGTGAAAATTCTGTGTGTTTGCCTCCACAATGTAGGCTACCTTAAGCAATCCTAAATTCTGTATGTGTGAGGGTAGTGCATATGCCCTGATCTCCTCTTGCATGTACTGGACTTTCGCATCAAGTATCCTGCCTTAAGTTTTCCAAAGTGGAAGGCCCACGTACGGAATTAGTCAAATCCTTACTTTACAATCTACATTCCGGATCCCACCTACAATGTGTTTCTCATAGTGAGTGGGCCTGTCGCAATGAGAAAGATCAGTCGACTGTGTTCCAATGCGTAAGTCCTTGAAGTATGAACAGACAGGTTACTTATGCATGCATGCTGTTGTAAGTCCCCAGTAGGTCTTAATTCTGGAACCGGCCCCAGGGGTTTTTTGTTATCTCCTCTAATCTCTCAATATTCCAGATGTTACCCCATCAGTCTTTACCCCAGTATTGACGTAATGTAATCACTCCTCTCAACAGTTCTCATTATAACTCATTATAACTGTTTTACCACACAGTTAATGTCTCCATCAACTAATGGCTGTCCCACTAGAAACATACCCACCATCTCTAAGTACTTGTGACTATTCCCTAATGCATTTAATACCACAGTTTAATTAGTTGGTTTGGCTTCATGACCTAGTTATTTTGCACTTATCTTATGTACTATCAATAAAATGTTGTAATCGGTATTTCCTTTTATTTTTTTGTTTTTACCACAACATCATTAATTCTCATTCAGTAAACAAATTACAAAGCAAAAATTACTTGGTGAGGTTCAATGTAAAATGTAGAAAAAAAAGAGAAAGCAGCTGTATGGGAGATCTTGCTACTCTCCCTTTAAAAAGACAAGAAAATACAACATGTTGTGAACAGCGCTAATATTATAAACTAGTATATTAATAAATGATTTGTTCTGATGAAGGACATAAACGGCAACCTGGTATCAAAATTTTAATCAAACATTAAAAGTCATATGAGTGGAGACATGAGACATATGATTGGAGCTAAACATATGACAATTAGCAATTAACAATTGAAATGCACCAAATATTCAAACTTTAAAAGAAACACAGAGCCTAGGCTTCAAATTGAATAATATAAAATCAGAGCCCCAATGCACATCGGAGAATGAGATGTTACTGTGCGGACAACAGTGGGTATGAGTATGATCAATAAGTTCAATATATAGCTGTGCAGAAATGATTGTGAAGGTAGGGTTTTACCCGATCCTCGGGAGATGAGATGAAGTGCCCAGTCCTCCTTATTATGCCACTCGTGTCATCAGCTAAATTATCATGAATAAGCAATGGCTGGCCACCCTCCAAAGTTCCAAATGCAATACTGTTCTACTGTGCCCACAACACAGTCCCCAAATCCTGGGGTTCCAAAGCCTCTGTAATGCCTCCAATACAAAGTGAAAGTAGCAGCTCCACACGTGAACTCGCTTACGCTTTTCGTCTGTCCGTCAGACTTTTTCAAAGCAGTAAAAGGTCTCGACCAGGTAGCCGAATAAGTAGAAGAGTCACATCTAAGGTATAATTGATCAACTAGCTGAATTCCATTCAGCTTTATTATCCAGACGCTTGAGACAGGTTTGAATTCTAGCGATCAAAACGTTTTAAATATATTCAGCACTTTTTAGTCCTTTTAATCATTGAAATTAATATATGTTACAGTCTTCATCATTCATCATTGAAACATAATATCCACATCAACATTTTAGAAAGAAAGCTTAACGTTTATTATTTGCAGCAAATAGTAACCCTTTACGGTTTAAAGGAACCACCGCCAAGTAGCCATTAGCTAATTTTTGGGCAAAACAATATTATTTTCAAAATGTATCGGTTACTACATTCATTTAGTCATTTTCACATTTCTATCCCATAGAATATTTAAGAAATTATCTCCAGGTTTGTTTGCTTGTAGCGGATGGTAACACTGCATATTCAAATGGCCCGCTCACTCAAGAGTATATCCCACCAGCAACTAGTTTATTTTAGTTTATTTTTTTTTTTATATATTTATTTATATTTATAATACCCTACCTTCACAACCATTTCTGAACAGCTATATATTGAACTTATTGATCATACTCATACCCACTGTTGTCCACACAGTAACATTTTGTTCTCTGATGTGCATTGGGGCTCCAATTTTATATTATTCAATTTGAGGCCTAGCCTCTGTGTTTCTTTTAATGTTTAAATATTTGGTGCATTTGAATTGTTAATTGATAATTGTCATATGTTTAGCTCCACTCATATGTCTTTTATAATATTAGCGCTGTTCACAACACAATGTAAAATGTGATGTAAAATATATTTACTGCTTAATAAATAAGCCTCAGGTTGCCTATAGAACTTTATACAATAAAGTTATAAACATATAACACATGTTGAATATTTGTTGTGCATGTTATTATTTTATTCTGCATTTTGTCCAAATGTTGTCCAGGTCCAGATGGTATAACATAGTTAATGGCAGACATGTACGGCTGGGCTCAGATAAAGCTTTCTCAGCCATAAATCCTATTTCGGGACATAGGGCCTGATCCATACTTAAGGTCGTTTTACATACACAAGCATACCCAAGTTACACACTACTAAGGTTAATGCACTCCCCCTGGCACTCCCCTCGCATGCACAAAACTTAGTTAACTTACATGTTCAGAATCCTACCTTAGCTTTTCCTTGCTTATCTCTGGTCATACATAATACCTTGTCATACATAAGTGCCTAACCCAGCCCATATGATACAATTTTATACCTCCCTCCTCCCACAATGCGTATAATGGGCCGGATCCAGAACTACGTCCGTCTTCCATAGACGGACGTAAATCAATAAACAATAGCTACGGCTACCACATATACGCAATCTACGTATCGAAACGATATGCAGATTATGTACAATAGCTACTACGCATGCGCAGTAGCTATTGTTTATTGAATTACGTCCGTCTATGGAAGACGGACGTAGTTCTGGATCTACCCCAATGTGCTTACGTAGGGATGTCACGCTCTATCATACAGAGTTATGTACAAATTATGTATGGTCAGAGTTATGATGTGTAGCATCTGTCGCGTGCATGTGCAGTGTGTTTCCAGAACTAGATTTACGCATGCAGGGTGCGTAAATTGGCTGTCGTTATTAAGTCTGGCTCAGGCCCATGGGGAGGAACCTAAATTGCAGCCCATTAGTAAACTTATTAAAACTTTATTTATTTACCATTGTCCTGCTGCTGGCTTCTTCAGACCATAGATTTGACATTACCCATTCAATTCACAGGATGAGTGATACCCTCTTTCTTTGGGACACTGAAAGTATGACATCAGCTTCACTGTCTGATATCTGCAGGAAGCCGGTAGCTGCCAAGTTAACAAAGTTTTAATGATTTCTGAAGCCTACCTCATGTAATTTCCCACCATGCCCACCATGCATGTAATTTCCCACCATGTATGACAGAATTTTCCCTGTTTTGAAAAAGGTTTAACTGAGTACAGCTGTATGTAACCAGTCAAAATTGAAGTACTAAAGGATGAGGAAAATGCTAGTTGCAATACACAAGTAGTCCATCAGGAATGCAGAAAGACAGCAACCAAACAGCAAACTTGATTACTGACAGGCACAAAAATATGGTCAGGAGGAAGTGAGAGGGATGAAGATAGCAAGGCATCAGAGAGTAATAAGACAGACTCTGAACATAGAGATAATAAAAGCAACAAACCTGTCTTACAGAATTATCATTGTTTTTCTGTAAAGCATATTAAACAAATTAAACCCATATTATATTACATGCTTTTTATCTATAAATGTCAGTGATATATTACAAATGAACATAAACTTTACAGGTTTCAGGCTTGTCACCATAATGGTCATTCACTGGTTATAACTTTCCAAGTTAAAATTGACAAACATTTACATTATCCTTAATTACAATGCACTGTGACTACTAATAACATGAGACCTGACCCCTGTTGTATCCTAACTCCTGTACGAGAAAAGGGTGCCACTCCACTGGATGCAAGGTAGTTATGATAGCGGGACCCTACCTCAATATTTCTGCACCATCCTCACGTAAAATAAGAATGAATAGTACATAAGAACTGAAACCAGCCCTTACTGTACAATTAGCATGCCTCCAGCCTCCCTTCTTGTGTACACGCTGTATGCATTCCTCCCCATCCTGCCCTGCTGTTAAAAACAGTTCCTTTATGCAAGTCTTGATTTGGAACAAAATAAATTACCATTTTGCTGAGGTCTTGATCCAAATAGAATACTGAAAAAAAATCAATAAACTTAGCTGAGTATACAACTATCTAAAAACAATGGGTGCCTTTTTGAAGAAATATGACAAATATGTGTTTCATTTGTGTTTGTGTTTTATTTTCATAATAAGAAGGAATGTGAAGATTGCAGAAACTACCTTGTAGGATCTTGAAAGTGTAGTTCACGCTCTCATTTTGGGCCGTACACAGATTAAATTTTGCTACTATTTACGTGTGTATTTTTAGGGACGGCTGAACTGCGCATGCGTAGTAACCTTTTTTTACGCAATGTACATTGGATTTAGGCACAGAAGTTTAGTTTAATGAAAATGGGTGTGGGGAGGCATTTAAATGGACTAATATGGGCACAGTTAGTCATGTGTGCACGTACGGAAGGAAAATACGCACATAACTACACAGGTAGAGTTAAGGTTGCCCTATGGACGCATAAGTCACCAAAAAGCGTCCGTGTAAGGGGAGTGTCATGGATGTTGCCTTGCCACATACGTGCGTATATTTGCATACTTTATACACATGCATCTGTGAATACGCCCCTTTATCCTTAGACAGCTTTTAATCAACGTAAGCTTTCAGAACACAGCAAGTAAATAATGTGGATGATATAACCAGCACCTGGCTACCAGAGTGATGGAAATTTAAAGGCTACGGTTCCTAATCAGAGCAGAGAGGAGAGCCCGCCCATAGAGAGCATTGGCTGAAGTCCAGGTCACTAGGCAATAATCTGGATGCACAGTCTGTGCACCGGAGGAGGACACAACATACAAACGCCATGTAGCCAAATACAGTAAACACCTTACATTTTGTCAAGAGCTACATGATGGCCTGTAACACAATCTGCTTTATGTTAGAGAGCATGGGGGAAAATTAATCGAAGAAAGTGAGAGGGATCAGGGACCAAGATAACACTAAGGTTAAATTATCATCCACTAATTGGAAGGGAAATAACCCTTTGAGAGTGTTTATTGTAGAGGGATCAAGATTGATACCCATGGCCATGGAATTGGGATTCCAATTGATCTTGAAATTGGAAATTGTGCTCCTTTTCCTAAATTCTTCTTGGGTAGGACATGTAAGAAAGCAAGTCATCAGCAAAGAGAGATCATTTAAATTCTCTCTGGCCAATGAGTACTTCCATAATGTCATTGTTGGAGCAAATTGTGCAGGTGAGTCCAGTGCCCTACAAAACCAACCCTAGTTACGCCACTGTTCTGGAGTGTTAAGTCCCTTCACATTTAGGGACAAAATACATAAATGTGTTTTAGTTCTCAAAAGTCAGATTATAGAAATAGCAAAGTCAGAAGAGAAGAATCTGTAGCAGTAGAAAAAGGCACTTAGAAGCCTAATGATGGATGGGATCAATACATAACAATAACTGGTGAGTAAAAGCTGGTTGTAGGGGCATCTTCAATAAAACATAGTTAAGTCTTGCGATAATGACATGGAGGGCTGGGATATCTTTTTCCATCTACGAGCTTAATACCAAACATGGTGCAAGGGTGCTGGTTGAGTGCCAGGTAAGCCATAGAGAGGACCCAAGTCTGGAAGGAAGAATCTCTGAATTCCAAGTTGTCTATAACAGAATTGTCTTGCAGTAGTGCAGTTTTCTATTTCTGAGTGGCCTGAATGCTTAAAATTAATCCCAACTGATATTTGCTGTTATGTTCATATGTGTGGGGGCAAAGAGTGTCACATTATTTATGTGTGTGTTTATAATTATA
Organism: Limnodynastes dumerilii; assembly: GCA_011038615.1. NCBI lineage: Eukaryota > Metazoa > Chordata > Amphibia > Anura > Limnodynastidae > Limnodynastes > Limnodynastes dumerilii. Next base: position 133,448 of record WWET01000234.1, on the reverse strand, counting down.
TATATCTAAGTTGGGTTGTCCCAATTTAAGCAAACCACCAATTTTACTAATGAAGGGGTGGATCCTGACCCCTGCATGCTTTGTGGGGGCCAGTAAGTATGTGCGCATAGCAGGGAGTGCATGCCCCCTGCACTCCCCGCTGTCAGTAGGAAATCTGAACACTTATGTGTCAATATTCCTACCTTAAATATTACAACTAGGTTTGTGGCCTTATGGCTGCAGACGTAGTCGTATCAGGGCTTTCGCTGCTCCAACACCTAATTTAAATGTCTATCTCCGCCAATATGGCGGAGATATGACAAGTGTAAATTAGGGGTCAGCTACTTTTGTGTACCGGCAATCGTGCGTAATAAAGTTACGTATGATTATCGGTACACTAGCGTAACATATTTGTGCACATGCACACGTTACCTGACAGGGGAACTACGCAAGCAGCTTGACAATCTTGATAAGGGTGTGATGGTAGGCCTCTATTGGGCTGAGGGCCATATAAAAGCATTGACATGGTAGCACTTGTGATTCTCCAAGTGCCACCATATACTGGCAGCCCTTTTGTGCAATTGAAATTCAACAATGACAAAATGTGTTTTCAATGTATTTTTTATGCCACACAACTAGTATCAAGTTTTTGGATATTGGTATCAGGACTGGTTTTACCTGACTCAATGCTTCTAGGGAAACTGGTCTGGAACTGGTTAAACAAATGGTGGGGATCTCCATGCTGGATTAACCAGTATAGGTTAAGCAGCACTATTTCTGGATACAAATAGGGAAATCAATGTTTTTACAGATTATTTATTAATGTAGGTATTAACCACATAGTAATGACAGTTGCAGCAATTGTCCTTAATTTTAGATACACTGCTAGCATTGTAAACAAAATACTGCCAGTATTAGGTTACACTAACCAATTAATGCAACGAACGTCAGACCTAGGAAAGATGCACGCATTGGTAAGGAATGAGTCTCGCATCCGTGGCTAGAGGGGCAAGACTCCTAATGCAAATGAGCTGCACACAGGCCACTAATGTACAGTATGGGCATTACGATTAACAAGTAGGAGTGCCTTGCGGAAACTAACATACGCACAGGAAAAGTTAAGGTAGCCCTCGACCACTCATAACTTGATGAACTGTAATGTTTGCTGTGAGGCCATGCATTTTCTCTTACTTAGTTCAGGCCACACCTTCTGCGTATTTATAATCAATGGGTCGTTTATTTAAACCTTTGCTGATTTTCCATTTTGTGCATGACCTAGTAAAGGTGCCATTATTTGGTTTTATTTATATATGTAGTGTAGCGTGTATTTATGTAGGTTTGCAATTTAACTCAACTGTGAATCAGGTCCTTGGTCCCATTAAAACTTTAAAATAATTTTTTGGAAAACTTCTAGTGAAATGAAGACAATTTATTAAGTATAATGAGACCCTTACTGTTCTTTACCAAGCCTACATCTGGGCAATGTAAACACAATAATAACAACTTAACTAAGGCTTATTTAATAGCATGGTTAATATCAAATTAGTTGAATTGACCAATAAGTAATCAATAAATAGTTTTGATGTGTTGCTCATTATACTTATTTTTGTCACATGGAGCTAGAAAGTACCTCAGTTTACAGCACAAAACGTAATGTGAATTAACAAGAACAATTTATAGAAGAAGTTGGTTATCAGTTATAATTATGTAATTGAGATTTAAAGAAAAAAATAATTAGATCATCTCTATTTATGAGAGAAGAGGGAAATCATCCAAATTTATTTCATCCAGGAAGAAAGAGACTATTCTTGATGTATACTCCAATGTATGCTTAATATCTCCATATCTTAATTTAGCACTCATCCCACACTTGTACATCTTTTCTGAACATTGGCAGTTGTGATTGCTGTCCTGTGAAATGTCTTGATTTAATGGTGTTCCTTCCTCGTAATTCTCAGAGTGTAAATAAAGAAAATTTAGTAGTTCAAGTTTTGATTAGTGGATCTCTAAACTGAAAAACTAGTTATAGAACATTGAATTAATCACAATAAATCAAACCAGATCTCAATGCCATCTGAAATGTTTGTCCATGAAACAATTCCAGGAAAAACTGAATTTTAGACCTATAAGCCCAACATCTAAAAAGCTGTATACACCATACACATAGTACAAGTCAATTACACAAAAACACACAAACACACACACACACGTGTGTGTGTGTGTGTGTGTGTGTGTGTGTGTGTGTGTGTGTGTGTGTGTGTGTGTAAGAAATAAAGAAATAGTGGGGGGAGGGGCACCTTAAAAATTTGCTATTTTTATAGGTAAGTCACAACACAGACAACTCTTTTAAACCACATATATGAAACAAAAAAATAAAAAGAAGATCATAGTGCAATATGTTAAGATAATATTAGATGATTAGGTTTTTATATGCATACCGTGTATAACCTAGTTCTTAGGCGCATAAACAATGATTTCAGTTGGTAATCCACGTATGCAGCATAATCTGAATATGTAGAAAAAGGAAGGAGATCACGACCATGGTGCATAACATTTTTTACTATTCAACAATATAAAAAATGCATGCCATATACAATAACAAATAGTGCATTGAAAGACAAATAATAGTCTTAGCTGTCAGAGAATCCCAACTGAGGGCATCCAGGTCTCGGAGCCTTATTCACTAAAGACTACATTTTACATAAAAATCGCATCGCGGGGCATCGCGGCCGATCGCAGCGATTTCCCCGCAAAATTTTATTTTTTTGGCCCGAATTCACTAAGCTGCGATGTTTTACAAACACACGAGCTCTACTGTTAATTTCTTCATCTTCATAATGTAACCAGCGGCCCCTACTGGTGGGAGCTTAGTGTGAATTCGTCGCGATCAAGGTGAGGAGCCGTCATCGTCCTCTCCAGCCCAGAAGACATCGAAAGAAGAAAGAAGAAAGAAAAAGACTTCAGATAAAGGAAAATTGAAGGCTCCCAAGATGCGGACAGCTAATGGTGAGTT
>WWET01000234.1:90659-105988 GCA_011038615.1 Limnodynastes dumerilii | reverse complement strand
TCCCCGCAGCCTGACCCTAACCCTCCCTCCCCGCAGCCTGACCCTAACCCTCCCTCCCCCGCAGCCTGGAACTTTTGGATGTCCCTGTTTCGGAAATCCCTCATTCTATGCGGGGCACTGCAACCGGCTTTTATGGTCAAATTGCCAGTGGGTATGTTATAAATTCTCTTCTTTATTGTTATATGTTTGATTCTTGTATCCAATTTTGATGGTTCTTGTTGTGAGTCCTCAAGGCCCTATTAAGGTTTGTGGGGGCTTAAACACACTGGGCCTGATTCAGACCTAGTTAAGTGCTTATACTTAATTACTCCTGGGCTAAACAATGTTGATTTCAGGGGGAGTCAAGCTAATTGTATTCTTTGCATGCAGGGATATATCTTTGAACTGCACACAGATACTGACCAGATTTACTATTACACTGTTATTTAGACTTGGGATAGGAAACATCACCTCTCATCTCTAATACTGTTTGCAACAGATGAAATATGACTCCCCTGCAATCAACATGGTTTAGCCCAGGAGTAACTAAGTTCATGCACTTAACTAGGTCTGGATCCAGCCCACTGACCCAATAAGGAGAAAAGAAAACCTGTTTTGATATTCAAATCATTAATCAAATTCTGTATAATAGCCAAAAACTATATGATTAAGGACAATAAATTGTTGGAAGGACATGGTACATTACCAGGGTAAAGATAGGGATACTATTATGGATTGTCAGTTTAAGTCAGTTATGTCAGAATTTAAGTTAGTGTAGTGTATAAAGTGCTCTAGTTACTGAAAAAGTATTTGCATCTCATTTTATTTTAGTAATTAATGATGCCATGATACCAGTGTTTTGTCTCAGGGAAGTGAAGTGGCTAGTAATTGAACATATAACTGCCAGTACTTTAGGTAACAGGGTATACATTAAATCACATTCTTTTTTCCACTTAAGAAACAAATTCTCCTTTTCATAAAATCAACTATTTAACCTATTAATTACCTTACCTTTCGTCTTGAAAGAGTCCTTGCCTGGACGAAACTCGTTGATGGTGACAGTGTATGCCACGCGAATATCCAGCTACTGACGAATATCTCCTCTATGTAAATTTCACAATATTGTGTGTTGGCACGGGACTTGCAGCGCGGGGACGCCCGCGGCTCTGTGCCTCTCAACCATACCTCCACTGACTCTGGTGTGCAAGGTAAAGTTTGTGGACTCTGGCGGTGGATCATCTGCAGGCAGCAAACGTTAACCTCTGTTAGAGAACATTTCTATCACTGTGCACCGGTGCGCAAAGATAAGTTTGTGGACCCTGGTGATACATCATTTGCAAACGGCAGATACTAAATAAGTATACCTATTATTGGAGAGGATCCATACCATTGTGTATTATCAACACGGCATCGGGTGGAAATAGGATTCAAGTATCTAACTGGTAACGCTATCCACATTGACACTATATATATATATAATCTTAATATTGTGCACACCACTAAAATCACCTGTAGGTGTACTTTATATCAGTTGGAGAATTAATCTGCATGATATTGTTCCTATAGGAGAATCTATTACTACAGCGATCAGTTATTTCTTGGACATTTTATTAATGTTTCTATTATATTTTAATTGTAAAATTGTATTGTTACAATTTATGTGTCTACACTTAAATATTCAATAATTTAATTATTTTCAAATTGAGTTGCAACCTCTATGTTTTTTACATACAACACAATATCAGCGCAGCTATGTTTTTCCTTCAGTATGTTATTGATGCATATTTTGCAGCAAATTTTTTAATATAAATATATTCATTTTTTTCTTTCATTTTATTTATGTTAAAATACTTTTTAGAATTAAACAACACACATTTTTTTAACCAATTAAATTAAACATATATAAAAATAAAATAATAAATAAAAATATGTAGTTGTATAGGCTGCTGCATTATACCTCCATTTGCATGTTGCAATAGCATGCTCATTTTTAGTACTATCTGTTCAAGGTTTCTAGTCTGGATAGGGAGCAAGCGACTTTAATAGCAGATCGGAGCATCCCGTATGCAAAAACTAGTAATCAGCTCCCCATACAGATTTTCCCTGAGGTTTCCTGGTTTGCTTTTTATACATTCAAATGATTTTAGGCATTCACCATATGCAAAATTATGATTTTGATTTTCAAACCTTTGCATTTCTATTAAACAAGCTATTCAATTACAATTAAAGATGCAAATCTTTGCAAGTCTAATAGTGAATTTGTGTTCTATCCAGGTCTATTTATAGCCTCTGACATTCTCACGCTGACAGAGATTATAAATAGAACCAGGCACCAGCATATATGTCATTAGCGGCAGGATGTCCTGGCAGCAGGACATGTATCGGCCTTAGTACTAGTGATTTATTTTTTGCTAAGAACAGGCCGGCCCTTTATTATAATGCATTACTATTGAGGACATTGCAGGCTGCAGCAGGCCCTGGATTGCAGGCCATGCTGGCACTTTGGTTCCCCAAGGCATAGTATGCCCTGGCATCCTTGGGTGTGCTGGTGCTTGTTGTACTACAAGGATACGCATGTGTAATTTTTTATTAGGTGAATTATTTAATTATTTATTTGTATACATCTCCTTTATTATATGCTATTTTTTCACTTTACTATACCTGCGCCTGGAGTGGTGTAAGATTCTTACTGAAGCGCGTGAACAATGGACAGCTACTGCGCATATTTAAATGAGAAAAACACCCCTTTTCTCATTGTGGAGCTCCCAGTTCCACAGGCGCAATTATGCTGGTTGCGTTCAGTCAGATGGACAGCCTTGCGCTCATCTTTCTGTGCGCTATCCTGTTGTGAGCTCATTTTGGCTGCGCTTCCTTCTGCAAACAGCAGCTCTGATCAGCCCCAATGGTGTTGCTCATGAAGTCTTATATTTGCATTGAAATATTTTTAAAACATGTTACTTTGGTAACTGCATATTCAAATACTGATATTTCATTTCAAGTTTTTTTTTTTTTTATGAAAACAGAATCATCAAGAGGCATTTACCGTGTTTAAAATGTGTTAATTTAATGATTTGTCTATTAAGAATGTTTTTAATCATACACTACTTTCAAGATATAAAATAAATATGCTAATGCTAGCATGGATATTTATGTATGCCTAGTCATGTGTAGGATTATCTGTCCCCCAACATGTGGTTTCCCAGAGCAGCACAGCACATAACAGGAAATAAGCTGTCTTGGGGAATGCCATAATGACAGTTGTGAAAATGACAAATAAGCCAAGGGACTAGACTTCTTACATTTTTCATGAAAATATGTTTGTATTGGATTATTCTTCAAAATGCATTAGCCAGCACACTGATAGAGGGAACCATTATCTTAAATTTAATTCACAGTTTAATTACTTCATCCTGCAAACTATTTTATTTCATTTTATAAAGCAATTAAATAAATTAACATATAACACATTAACATATTATTTGATTTCATTTAGTTATTCTGTGCCTAAAATAAAAGTTGTATTGTATTTTTAACTAAAGACTATGGAAGCATATTTTGTTACATATTCTTGATAATTTCCTTTAAATTCAGATTTGACCATTTTCTAATCTTCCTGCTTTTTGATTAAATTATGTCATTCAAATGCAGATTTTAGTTGGGGATTAATTGAATCAACAGACATAGAAATAATTCTCTGAGACACAATAAGTAAATTATATACCTGGTTATTAGCCTTGTGTCCTTGTAGTAGATTAGGGGACAAAGAATTTAAGTGAATGCCCTCTTCTGGTTCATTCCAAAGCACTATGGGTCTGATCCTGACCTCCGTGAATTTTCTGTATGAACGGAGGTCTGAAAGTCCACATGGAAGAGGGGATTGAACTCCTTAGTCCCTCCCCTCTCTCATACGGAGCTTTGGACACTTACATGTCCAGTACCCTACCTTAACTTCTTTGCACGGATCTGCATCTGTCTGAACACAGATTTGTGCACTAAAAGATCCTTAGTGAAAAATACAAGACTACTGCAGGCAGCTTACAGAAGTTAGGTGTTGTTAGTAATTTAGGAACAGACCCTAGGTTACTATGCTATTATATGTTACATTATGTATAGCTATCTCTCCCTCTCTCTCTCTCTCGCCCTCTCTCTGTATGTGTGTGTGTGAGTGCGTGTGAGCGTGCCTGCGATGTTAAGTGCCCAGGTAGCAAAATTGTTGACACATTAATTACATAGCATTTTAGTAGAAATACAGCAGTAAAATTTCAAGGCTCTGTGGTGCTTTTTTCAAGATACTTCAGTGAGATCTTACATTTATTTTTGTCTATCTCATGTTGATTGGACTTGGTTATAAACACATTTAAAATGTGAGCACCATTTTTTCATAGAACTTTTCTTTCTTTCTTTCTTTCTTTCTTTCTTTCTTTCTTTCTTTCTTTCTTTCTTTCTTTCTTTCGATGTGCCAAGACCCTTGTGGTTATTGTTTGGTTCTAAATCATCCCTCAAATATTTTGATTTTGGGTTTGTTAAAAAAGATAAAAACAACTAAAATTGTTTAATTTGAAGGAATTTCTTTTGGGATGCAATTGCCGACACAAAGGGCTGGCTTTCGTGAATGATACAGCCAAAAGCTTAGTTTTGACTGCTCCATTCCAGGTGACATTTTAAAAATAACAATGAATAATCTGGAACGCGTACCATTTCCAATGACCCATTTTTTAAAAGGTAGCCGTTCTGGTTAGTGTTAGGCTGTGGGATAGGAAGGGGTTATGGTTAGGCTTCAGAAAGGGGAGGGTTAGAGTTAAACTGTGGGACAACAATGATTAGATGAGGGTTATGATTAGGGTTAGGATAAGGCTGCAAAAAGGGCATGGTTAGAGTTGGGGGAGTGTAAGGGTTAGGCTGTGGAGAGCAGAGGGTTAAGGTTAGGGTTAGGTTTAGGGGAGGGTTAGTGTTAGGCTGCGGAAAGAGTTTGGTTAGGGATAGGGTTAATAAAACTCAACTTCTGATGTTTAGCTCTTAAAAAAAATGTGCTCTCGCTTACGCACTGACCTTTTTATAGTAGATGTTGGAGTACCTTAAGTACCAGCACTATTATTAGAATTCTCCTTTTTTGAACACTGGTCCATGATGGATTTACACCAAAAGAGGAGTAGTACTACTGTACTTAAATTGTAACTGCACACCAAGTGAATGTACAGTGAGGTAGGGAAATTAGGGGCTTTTTTTTTACCTTACAGTGTTAGTTTTTTTAAATGTTTTTACAAGACTTTCAATTTGACTTAGATTTAATTGACATAAGGAAAGACCAACAGAGAGAAGGACTAGTCGAATACAGCATCAAACAGTCTGAGTGAGGGAAAAGCAGGTAAATGTATAAGTGAATAGATCAACATCTAGAGATATCTACAAAAAATGTGCAAATAGCAAATGTGCAGATTATATTACACATATAAATATAGGTGCAAATGAATGCATGGACAAATACACAAGGACTCAGTAAGGATTTGATTGACATAAGAAATAATCAATAGGGAGGAGAACCAGTCTAATGCAGCATAATACAGTAGTCAATACATGAAAGCTGACATTTTTAGGAAATTATTGCTTTGATTCGATTTGAGATCCACATTTTGCAAGATGCACTTTTTCCTGTCTGGTTTACGAGAGAGAGATGGGGGGGAGAGATATATTATTCTTTTAGGGTTATAAGTTAAGCAATGCATTTATTTTACAAAAACAACAACAGTTATCAGGGCTGATACGATGGGGATGTACTAATTGCACCACAGCACAGGGACAAGGAAAGGGACACCAGCAAAGCCAAGATAAGTCAATTTAAGTAGAAAGGTTGTGTTCTTTAGATGGCTTAGTGATTTAAACCTGCTTGGCATGCTCCCAAAGAGGTAATAATAATAATAATAATAAGAAGAAGAAGAAGAAGAAGAAGAAGAAGAAGAAGAAGAAAGAAGAAGAAGAAGAAGAAGAAGAAGAAGAAGAAGAAGAAGAAAAAGAAGAAGAAGAAGAATTAATTATAACCTTGTAATAATAATGCAAGGTTACATATGAATAGAAACGGTATTTATCATTGCTTCTAGTCTCTCCATTAGAAGCTACAAAAGACAGCCTCTCAACAACACTATGCCAACATTACTGCTATCCTGTCACTAAACCCATATTGAACAGGACGGCATATTTTTATATTGTGAATGAGGACCTAGACTGTATAGACCAATACCACATTATGGGACATGTGCGGAGATGTCCTCACTCTAAAAAAACCTCATTGAAAGATTATCACATAAAAAAAAAACAACAACATGAAACAACATATTACTTATATATTATCAAAATATTAAAGTGATTGAATTCTTTAACAATATTGAATCTTAAACAAGCTCTACCATAGTATAGTACCACTTAGAAACTGGGATATGTAGGAGGTATCCAGCTATGCATACCCACTCATGCTGATATAGAGGGATGACAGGGCTACTGTTAACAATTTCTTTGCTAATTTAAATTTTAATAACTATAATTTAAAATTTATGGTAGAGAATGATATGTCCATTAATTTCCTAGATATAACTATCATAGCACAAGACAAAGGACTTATACCTGTCACAGAAGTTGCTTCATTTCATCATCCAGCTTTCAACTAGCTAAATGTCTCTGAAATATTCTTAAGGGCTAATATATAAGATGAAAGACAACCTGTACTCAGGAAGAGATCTATCTGAAGGAGAACAATTATCACTGTTATTTAAAGCAAAAGAAAATGACAAAATGATACTAAATTCTTAGATGATTTCACACAGGACCTTTCTTTAAATATAATATAATAAAATTGGATAAAATATACACATCCAATATGGAGGCCGCTACAAATCAGTTTATAAAGTAATATACACAGCAGGTGCACAAAGCAAGGGGAATTTGTACAAAAAACACAACATGGCCTGGCACTTTAGCCATTACTCAGTTACTAATCATGAACCTCTATCTTTAAAATAAAAGTCAGAGAATCAGTTACAAATATCTGCAGATATGTGATAAGCCATTTGCCTAACTCTAATCTTAACTCTAAACTTTAGAGCCCCAACTTTGGGTCACATATCCAATATCTTTCTAAACCAAGAGCACACCTCACATGGAGATTCCCAGGTCTCCCCCTCTCAGCTGCAATCCCAGACAGACTTTAAAACACACATCCAAAATGGAGGCCGCTACAAATCAGTTTATAAAGTAATATACACAGCAAGTGCACACAGCACCTGCTGTGTATATTACTTTATAAACTGAGATGGAGATTGTTCAAATCGATTTATAAGGTAATTATACAGCAAGTGTGCAAAGCAAGGGGAGTTTGCACAAATACAAAAAAGGGCCTGCCACTCTTGCAGTTACCCAGTAACAAACCATAACATTCTTTGAAATAAAATTCAGAGAATTTGTCACATACATCTGCAGATGCATGATAAGCCACCAGCTACTTACAAGGCTTCCCTGTTCAGTGGTCCTAATTCTAGAAATCAAGAGTCCCAACTTTGGTTCATACATCATGTATTTTTAAATTGAGAGCTCATCCCCAGCAGAGGTCCCCAAGTTTCCAAAACAGCTACATATATATTTATTTAAAGAAAAATCCTGTCCTGTATGTCCTGTACGCATTTTCAAGAAAAGTCTTTCCAGGTTTAATATGTGAATGTAAATTCATTGCCATCCTGAAAATATTTAATGGATAAGTAAGTTTTAGTTTAATTCTTCAAACATGCAAAATTTTGTCAAAAAGGAATGCGTGGATTGGTGCAGTGAGAGTGTCAAATGTGGTCTGACCAAAACACATGGAATTTGAACGATTATTTAATAATAGCCAAGAATCAGATTGTTTGCTAAGACCGACACTTCTGTGTTTAGTACATTGTTTTATTCTGCAGAGACCACGAGCTTGAAGTAGGTAGGAAGGGGAGCTACACAATACAGCTTAATATATGTAAAATATAAAGAAGATGGTGCTTCACACAATGCACACAAAAAAATCCTTAAATATGTTAAATATTGGTCATTAATAAATGTATGACAGATAAACCTGTCCTTATACTGAAATATTTCTATATGTATGTCCTATTACTCCTATTTAACATACACTCACATGTGGATAATCTATTATCAACAATTAACTCATGCTTCTGTGACTTGCAAATTATAGCTGACTTGCCCTGGTTCCTTTCCTTAAAACATTCTAACATAAATGAAATAAATGGCATGGAATGGGTCTATATGAATTATGTGAAAAATAATAAAAACAAGTTGTGATTAATGACATCACATCACAGCACAATAGTCATATCCAGGGAAAAAAGGCTGCAGGGACCGTACTGCTTCTGCTCTGAAAGAACAAAAACTGACATCTATCGGCTGCTTAGAATTTGGCAGCTGAAAGGCAGGTTCTGGATAAAGACAGCTATCTACCACAGAATATTAGAAGTGATGACAGTATTGTTGAGCAACTCATACAGACCGTTTTTTACAGTGTTTTTTTCACAACTAGCTACATAGTGTCTTCCTGATCCTATTGCGGCTCTGCCATTGCTGCTGAGCTAAAGGTCTCATAAGTTTTATCAACCTCAAGAGATACAAAAGATTTCTAAATTCTCAGAAAAAGCAGTCAGCATGGAGAAAAGTATTCTCCATGCTGTATTGAGTTTGTAATACTGGTTAAAACTAGTGCAAATCATTTAACAAATAGCATATAGAAATTTCCCCCATTATTAACAATAACCATCATTATTAATAAAGATGGAAACCACTGTTTTCCCATTATAAAAAATGACCAAGGGCCAGATTTACTAAGCTGCGGGAAAGGAAGTGTGGAGATGTTGCCCATAGCAACTAATCAGATTTTAGCTGACATTTTCTAGTATGTAATAGAAAAATGAGAGCTAGAATCTGATTGCTTGCTGTTGGCAACAACTCCACTTCTCCTTCTCCGCAGCTTAGTAAATCTGGCCCCAAGAGTAGTATTATTCAATATTAAAAATTATATACAGTAATCTCCTTCATTATTAAATATAGCATATGGTGGTTTTACTTATTATTAATAATCATAATTCATAAAAGAGAAAATTACAATAAATAATTTTTAACACTGGATAAAATTACTGTGAGTAACATTTTCCCCATTATTAATAATCACCAGTGGTAGTTTTATTCAGTTTTAAAAATTGCATTCAGTAGTTTTACACTCTATTTATAAAAAAAAACGTCATTAATATTTTAAATAGCCAATATACTAGAAGTTGAATGATCAAAAAAAAATGTGTTTTAATAAAAAGATATGAAGAGGCATTTATTAAATGTGTAACATAGCTTTAAGAACTTTCTTACAAGTAACATAAGCAAAAGGTTAAAGTGCCCTAGACATCTAACCACATCTTCTTCTCATCTGTATACTTGGGTTCACAGTCTTCCTCTTTTTTTGTTTTTAAAGCTCATTATTTTCTTCCTTTTTTTATCATAGAAATTACATTCATTACAACCATATATTATAACTGTCCATGCATGTACATTCTTGATTTCTCTTCTCCCGTAAGCACATTTTTGATAAATTTGGGCATTGTGACAAATATTATCCGGTATTTATGCATTTTATTAGCATTGGCTACCTGGAGCATAGTATGCTCTGTACATGCACATCATCTATTCATAAAATACTTTTCTCTAAATATTTCCAAAACATTAAACATAGACTGTACTGTATGTAATGTTTAATAATAAAGAAAACTACTTTAAGTAATTTTTAATCCTGTGTAAAATTGACAAAAAGTAATTGACCACAGAAGTGTGAGTATTACAGGAGAAATAAACAAATATAAGACAGGGGGAAGTAGATCACTTATCTGTATGGTATTGTTGATGTTGAACCCATGACTGTAGCAACATCAGTGAAAAATCTGAAGTGATCACAGAACTTTTACCTAGGATTAATTTACATACAGTATTTCCCTCTCTTTATTAGCAATGTCCATTATAAATTATTTCCCTCTCTTTATTAGCAATGTTAGTAGTTTCAACCAGTAAATTATATACAGTAATTTCCCCCATTACTAAAATTGGAAATTCATTTTCCAATTAAGGGTAAACTGCTATATGTAATTTTTATTGATGAGGAAACTACTGTATATTATTTTGATAATGGTGGAAACTATAGGGGGGGTTATTTATAATGGTGGATACTGTTTCCCCTATTATTATTTATGACACACATTAATTGTATCAAGTATTAAAAATTACTTCATTAACAAAATGCATTAGTTTCCCCATTTAAAAAATTGCATACAGTATTTTTAAAATGATTAATGATAACTTTTTTATTTTTACTTCCCTACAAACCTAACCATATTTCTTACACATTTATTATATGACTATGTGTGCCTATTTATAACCTATTCTATACAAGCTGTAGTACTTCAGTGTACCTGGGAAGTTATCTGAAGATAAAATGATATCTAAAGCTGGCCATACACTGGGATGATTATCAACCCCATATGGGTGTCCCAATAAATGAGTCAATTTCCCGCCAGGGAAATGTCACATTATCGGCACCATATATCTCTCCTGCTGGCACCAATAATCCTAGCAGAAAAGGGAGGCAATTAAAGAATAGGGGGATTCAGTAAGCGAATTGGCTCCCTTAAATTATTGGGCACTAGTGCCGATTTAAATCAAACATTCTCAAAGACCAAATAATCATGCAAGAGAATTTCTTGTGCATTTATTTGGCGGTTTAAAAATTTATCTTGTCCACTAACCAGAGCAATTATTTGCCCTATTACCTGATAATTGGATGATCAGGAAGTGTTTGGCCAGCTTTAGAAGCTCAAAATAATGGGAATAATCAAATAAGGGGAGCAAAAATAATGAATCCATTGTGGAGGGCAAAGGAAACCAATACAATTAGGATCAGCAATACAGTTAGTCTTATCAAAGGAAAAATGGTGAAAACATGTAAAATGGTGGAATTAGAAGAATATAATTCTGACATTAAAGTCTTAAAATTCCTATGAAGAAGTTCTTAAAGTTTCTCTACCACCACACCATGTCCAAGATTTAAATAAATTAATAGTAACATTAAAAATAGTGTGGGAAGTTTGCATTTAGAAATATCCTTAATCAGCCTTCATGATGTGATGACCATAAAAGGATTGCAGCAGTACATGTATCCCCACAACACTTATGCAATAGCTCTCCTTATGTTCTTCATGGAGGAAGTTTATGCTAGTGTGTGACACAGAGAATCTGTCAGCACAGGGCAGCTACCACTTAGGTGATGTAATACTGACAAACTTGCAAACAAAATAATAGATGTTTTTCTTGAGATTGGGTTTATCCCTATGTAACTAATAGAGCCCATTAGGTAATTGTACGTATACATGTAAGAAATGTCAAGTCCCAGTGACATAACTACCATGGGATTAGGGGGTGGTGCTGCTATTGGGCCAGGAAGAGAGGGGGCACCCCACAGAACTCTAAGCTTTCAGAAAATGGCATCTTAAGACAGTATTCAACACTAATTATGTGAATGTTGGGTGCTGTTTATAAAGAGGAGGGGCCAGATCCTGCCCACCCTCACGCTTTACATGCATGTGTGGGTTTGTCCCACAGCCCCTTGCACTCCCCGCTGTTTGTAAATCTGGAAACTTATGTGTCTAGATTGCTACCTTAAGTGGCTATCCCCGCCTGTATGGTGGGGATATGGCCATTGTAAATGAATCATCATCATCATCCCCTTCTGTGTACTTACTGACGTGTGTAACTTAGTCACGCACGTCAGCAGGCACGCAATCAGAACATCTTGTGCGCACATGTGCAAATGTTCTGAGAAAGGGGACTTACACAAATGGCTTATGTAAGTCCCCTGTGGTACCTTTGTCAGGATCTGGCACATTGTAGCTGCATCATAAAAGCACCATAAAATTTTATTTTAAAAATATCACCACTTACTAATTCAATATACTATGTAACATAATCTGCAGCCTCCCCTTTTATTGCATGAGAACATGCTAAATAAAGATGGTGCTTTGAGCATTGTGTATCTGATTAAATGTTTTTTGGAGTCAAGAATTTAAGTGTTAAATTATATATTACAAACATGTCAGTCGTTTACATTATCAGTTTTCAGTTTATATTACTAGAGGGACATTCTTTCACATCTTTTCCTTTTCCTTTTTCACATAATATAAATCTAAATGAATATTTAAGCATTAAAATGTGAAGCTTATACTTGATAGGAATTAGGGTTATCCATAGAATTAACTTATTACCTTAAATCATGTCAGGATGCAAATCTTAGTTGCCATGATTTAAAAAATTAAGCCCTGTATTAATCCCTTTTTAATTGCTATCAACATGATCTATGTTAGTTATTATCACTTAAATCCACATATGCACATTGCATAGTAAATTGTTTTGTTAATTTGAATGATATATTTAGAACTGATTATAATAAAACACACTACAACCTTTGACAATATCAACATTTACAATCTTGACTTTGAACTAAAGTATGACAATCAAAATGTAATTATTTTAGCTACAATAAAAAGATATGATCTGATTTCAATTTGGTTGCAGTGATATAAATAATATTTTACACTTCCAGAAAAAGTTATTAAACAAAGGGCCGCATCCAGTCTTAAAAAAATAGGCAATTTACGTACTCCATATGCATAAATAATCTGTGTGTAATGCTATACACTCATTCCGACTTTTTAAGTGTCTTCTATGAAGGGGGCAGGGTTGCAAGTACAAGTGGAACTAACAGAGAATTATAATGTACAGTATAGGTGTTCCTTGAAACTTCAAGCTATTCATACATCATACCAGTTGACTGTCCAATGGATTTAGCTATTGTTTACTGAATTGACATAAACCTTTAACAGCCTGTTACACTACAGAATATTTTTTATACAAGAACTATTATAATATAGAAAATATGGAAACAGACACTAACTTCTGGGCGGTAGCAATTTGCCCAGAGGGTTAAAAAACCTCTGAATGGGGCTGATCCAAAACAACAGCCGCTGGCATAGTTACGGTGGGCGTATGCGTAAGATTGGCTGTTTAGCCGATCTGCGTATGCACCGGGCAGACCTTTAGCATAATTACGGTGGAAGGGGCATGCCAATCATACGCTCACTGTAATTACACTAGAGTTAGTGAAGGTAGGCAGGGGAGGCAGGGAAATAAGGCAGGGAAGGGTTATTAGATTACGCCCCGTCCTGGCGTAGTTACACTTTGTTACGTCGGCAGAAGTTAGGGTAGCCTTCAGCCAGCGTAACAAAGTGTAACTATGGCAGGACGGGGGGAGTGTCAGAGGGAGTGCATAGGAGGTACACTGTGCGTTAGTACGCAGAGCTTCTCATTGTAGGTCTGGATCGGGCCCAATGAGTACATGTGAGAAAAAAAAGATGGAAGTGGAGCAGTTCAGCTCTATAAAATATTTCTTAAAAATGATTTAAAAGGACAGAAAATGTGTAAAAATAAATTAAATACCCAATGATATTATTGTAATACTGTACAATAAAACCAAAGCATGACTAAAGACAATAGTAGATGCGGCATACATGAAAATGTACCAAACATGCAAAGCCCCATTGAAAACACTCATACATTTCCAGGGTACTACACATTATACACTTCTTCAGAAAACAATTACTCTCATTAATCATGATTGCAATTATGGTACATATTAAATATACATTTGCATTATATTTTTTAAGCATGACAAATTTAGGAAATATAAATATTTGCAACAAAGTACAAAAAAATCTAAAGGTTATACAAATGGTAAATAATCATATTTTTACCACTTACAACCATGTAAAATGTATATAATATATTCATAGAAACTTAATTAAAATATTAAAAGTCAACAGTAAATATTATGTTTTTTATTGTACCATTAACAGGTTAGGCACGGACTTTCATTTAAAGTGTTCTGTGTGTATTGCAAATCCTACAGAGCATATGAAATGGGCTAAAGAAGCCTTTCTTTTCCTTTTAGCAACACAAATATAAAATGTGATATATGCATCATGGGGCAGATCCTCACCTACGGCCGACAGGGGGCTGTTTGCGTAATTTCCCTATCTAGTAACGTGTGCATGCGCACAAACATGTTACGATAGCATATCGGCGATCGCACGTAACTTAGTTACGTACAATTGCCAGTACAAAAAAGGGGCTGAACCCTTAATTTAAGAATGTTGCATCTCTGGCGCAGAGGCGGAGACAGACATTTAAACTAGCGATCGTGGAGGGGGAAAGACTGTCACGACTACTTCTGCAGCCGTAAGGCCGTGGACCTAGTCGTCATTTTAGGAATTTGGACACGTAAGTGTCCAGTTTTTACTACCTTGAGCAGGGAGTACAGGGGGCTGTACTCCCCGCTACGCTTACGTACGTACTGACCTCGCACATCTGTAAGACGTGCGTGGGTCAGGATCTGGGCCCAAATGAGTAATATTTAAAAACACATGTGACCATAAGTTCTAAAAAATATAATCAATGGATTTTTTTACTTAATTAATTAGAGAAATACTAAAAATATATTAACTGTATTTTCACTTTGCTTAACTTTACATTTAATACAACAGCAATACATTAAAAAAAGTTCATAAACATGCTAGATTGTAATACTTTTTTCTTCTTCAACAGGATTAGATTTTCTGGAAAATCACCCACTATTAGATGTACTCTGGGGCATTACTGGCAGCATACAATGCCTCATCGAGATGGTTCTGCTTATCATGGAGATTATCTTTGGCAGAGTGGAGGCACATGAAAGGAGTACAGAAGCAGTGGGGAAATTAAAAAAATGCATTATTAACAGCAACAGACCTTTGTATAAGAATGCTTAGAAAAAAAACCCAGAAAAAGAAAGCCAATGTGGTTTACAAAAGAGGTAGCAACTACAGTGAAAGCAAAAAAGATGGCCTTTCGGAATTATAAGCAATCTCAGAGTAATGATAACAGGGAGGTGTATTTTACAAAGCAGAAGGAGGCTAAAAAGGTTATCAGAGCAGCAAAGGCACAAACTGAAGAAAAACTGGCCCACTTGGTACAAAAAGGGGACAAAAGCTTTTTTAGGTATATAAATGAAAGGCGAAAAACAAAGGAGGGTATCGTAAGGCTCAAAACAGCAAGTGGAATTCTTATTGAGAGTGAAAGGGCTATGGCAGATCATCTTAACAAGTATTTCTGTCCAATATTCACAAAAGAAAGAGAGGGAAAGGGTCCACTTTTGAATGGGAAGACTATTAATACAATGGGGGCAATTACTACTACTTTCA